>PVIY010064427.1:0-10152 GCA_004026745.1 Myrmecophaga tridactyla
AAAAGCAATCCATCACATACAAGGGAAATCCAATAAGACTGTGTAGATTTTTCAGCAGAAACCATGGAGGCAAAAAGACAGTGGGATGATATATTTAAACTACTAAAAGAAAAAACTGCCAACCAAGAATTCTATATCCAGCAAAATTGTCCTTCAAAAATGGGGGGTGAGGGGATGAGGGGGTAATTAAAACATTTTCAGGCAAAAAATCACAGAATTTGTGACCATGAGACTGGCTCTGCGAGAAATACTAAAGGGAGCACTAGAGGCAGATACAAAAGACAGGAGAGAGAGGTGTGGAGAAGAGTGTAGAAATGAAGACTATCAGTAAAGGTAAAAGAAGGAAAATTAGATATGACATATAAAATCCAAAAGGCAAAATGGTAGAAGAAAGTACTGCTTGTACAATAATACCACTAAATGTTAATGTATTAAACTCCCCAATCAAAAGATATGGACTGGCAGAATAGATTAAAAAACAGGACCCATCTATATGCTGTCTACAGGAAATGCATCTTGGACCCAAGGATAAACACAAGTTGAAAGTGAAAGGTTGGGAAAAGATATTTCATGCAAATAACAATCAGAAAAGAACAGGAGTAGCTATACTAATATCCAAAAAATTAGACTTCAAATGTAAAACAGTTAAAAGAGACAAAGAAACACACTATGTATTAATAAAAGGAACAATTCAACAAGAAGACATAACAATCATAAATATTTATGCACCAAGCCAGAATGCTCCAAAATACATGAGGTAAACACTGAAAAGAGAAATAGACGCATCTACCATAATATTTGGAAACTTCAATTCCCCACTCTCATCAATGGAAGGAACATCTAGACAGAGGATCAATAAAAAAACAGAATTTGAATAATACAATAAATGAGCTAGACTTAACAGACAGTTATAGAACATTACACCCCACAACAGCAGGATACACCTTTTTCTCAAGTGCTCATGGATCATTCTCAAGGATAGACCATATGCTGGATCACAAAGCAAGTCCCAATAAATTTTAAAAGATTGAAATCATTCAAAACACATTCTCAGATCATAAGTTGGAAATCAATAATAGGCAGAGTGCCAGAAAATTCACAAATATATGGAGGCTCAATAGCACACTCTTAAACAACCAGTGGGTCAAGGAAGAAATTACAAGAGATATCAGTAAATTCCTCAACAAATGAAAACACAATATATCAAAATTAATGGGATGCAGCAAAGGCAGTACTAAGAGGGAACTTTATTTGCCCTAAATGCCTATATCAAAAAAGAAGAAAGAGTAAAAATCGGGGAATTAACTGTCCACTTGGAAGAACTAGAGAAAGAACAGCAAACTAACCCCAAAGCAAGCAAAAAGAAGGAAATAATGAAGATTAGAGCAGAAATAAATGAAAATGAGAACATGAGAACAATTGAGAAAATCAACAAAACCAGAAGTTGGTTCTATGAGAAAATCAATAAGATTGATGGACCCTTAGCAAGGGTGACAAAAAGAAGAGAGAGGATGCAAATAAGACCAGAAATGGAAGAGGAGACATAACCACTGACCCCACAGAAATAAAGGAAGTAATGAGAGGATACCATGAACAACTTTATGCTAATAAACTCGACAATGTAGATGGACAACTTTCTAGAAAGGCGTGAAATAGACGAACTCAACAAACCAATCACAAGTAAAGAAACTGAATCAGTCATTAAGAAGCTCCCCAAAAAGAAAAGTCCAGGACCAGATGGCTTCACATATGAATTCTACCAAACATTCCAGAGAATTAGTACCAAGCCGGCTCAAACTCTTCAAAAAAATTGAAGAGGAGGGAAAGCTACCTAACTCATTCTACAAAGCCAACATCACCCTCATACCAAAGACAGCCAAAGATATTACAAAAAAAGGAAACTACAAACCAATCTCTCTTACGAATATAGATGCAGAAATCCTCAACAAAATTCTAGCAAATCAAATCCAGCAGCTTATTAAAAGAATTATACACCATGGCCAAGTAGGTTTCATCCCAGGTATGCAAAGATGGTTCAACATAAAAAAATCAATTAATGTAATACATCATATGAACAAAGCAAAGCAGAAAAGCCACATGATCATCTTGATTGATGCAGAAAAAGCGTTTGACAAAATTCAACATCCTTTCCTGTTGAAAACACTTCAAAGGATAGTAATAGAAGGGAACTTCCTTAACACGATAAAGGGACTATTTGAAAAACCCACAGCTAACATCATCCTCAATGGGGGAAAACTGAAAACTTTCCCCCTAAGATCAGGAACAAGACAAGGATGTCCACTATCACCACTGTTATTCAACATTGTGTTGGAAGTTTTAGCCAGAGCAATTAGACAAGAAAAAGAAATACAAGGAATCCAAATTGGAAAGGAAGAAGTAAAACTCTCACTGTTTGCAGATGATATGATACTATATGTTAAAAACCCAAAAAAATCCACAGCAAAACTACTAGAGCTAAGAAATGAGTACAGCAAAGTGGCAGGTTCCAAGATCAACACTCAAAAATCTGTAGTGTTTCTATACACTAGTAATGAACAATCTGAGGGGGAAATCATGAAAAAAATTCCATTTACAATTGCAACCAAAAGAATAAAATATTTAGGAATAAATTTAACTAAAGAGACATAAGACCTATTCAGAGAAAACTATAAGAAATTGTTAAAAGAAATCACAGAAGACCTAAATAAATGGAAGGGTGTTCTAGTTAGCTAGCTGCTGGAATGCAACACACCAGAGATGGCTTGGCTTTCAGTAGAAGGGGATTTATTTAGTTAACATATAGTTCTTAAGAGAAAAGGCAGCTACCTTTCATCTAAGGTTCTTTCTTATGTGGGAAGGCAAAAGGTGATCTCTCCTGGCCTTCCCTCCAGGCCTCTGAGTTCAACAACTTTCCCTGGGGTAATTCCTTTCTGCATCTCCAAAGGCCTGGGCTGAGCTGCAAGTGCTGAGATGAAGTATGCTGAGTTGCTTGGGCTGTGCCACGTTGAACTCTCTTATTTAAGCACCAGCCAATTAAATCAAACATCATTCCTTGGAGCAGGCACACCTCCTAGCCAACTGCAGATGTAATCAGCAACAGATGAGGTCCACATGCCATTGGCTCATGTCCATAGCAATAGAACTAGGCACCTTCACCTAGCCAAGTTGACACCTGGACCTATCTACCACAAAGGGCATACAGTGTTCATGGATTGGAAGACTAAATATAGTTAAGATGTCAGTTCTACCTAAATTGATTTACAGATTCAATGCAATACCAATTAAAATCCCAAAACTTACTTTTCAGAAATAGAAAAACCAAAAACCAAATTTATCTGGAAGGGCAGGGTGCCCTGAACAGCTACAAGTACCCTGAGAAAGAAAAATGAAGTTGGAGATCTCATGCTATCTGACTTTAAGGCGTATTATGAAGCTACAGTGGTCAAAACAGCATGTACTGGCATAAAGATAGATATATTGACCAATGGAATCGAATAGAGTGATCAGATGTAGACCCTCTCATCTATGGACAATTGATCTTTGATAAGGCAGTCAAGCCAATTCAAACAACTGGGACAGATAGTCTCATCAATAAATGGTGCCTAGAGAACTGGATATCCACATGCAAAAGACTGAAAGAGGATCCATATCTCACACCCTATACAAAAAATGGATTGAAGACCTAAATATTAGATCTAAGACCACAAAACTGTTATATAAAAATGTAGGGAAATATCTTATAAATCTTATAACAGGAGGTAGTTTCCTAGACCTTACACCCAAAGCATGAGCATTGAAGAAAGAAATAGATAAATGGGACTCCTCAAAGTTAAACACTTTTGTGCATCAGTGAACTTCATCAAGAAAGTAAAAGCCTACACAATAGGAGGCAATATTTGGAAATGATATATCAGATAATAAAGGTCTAATATCCAGAATATATAAAGAGATTGCTCAACTCAACAACTAAAAGACAGACAACCCAATTACAAAATGGGCAAAAGACTTGAACAGACACTTCTCAGAAGAGGAAATACAAATGGCCAAAAGGCACATGAAGAGATGCTCAACTTCCCTGGCTATTAGGGAAATGCAAATCAAAACCACAATGAGATATCATCTCACCCCCACCAGAATGGCCATTATCAATAAAACAGAAAACAACAACTGCTGGAGAGGATGTGGAGAAAGAGGCACACTTATCCACTGTTGGTGGGAATGTCAAATGGTACAACCTCTATGGAAGGCAGTTTGGCAGTTCCTCAGGAAGCTAAGTATAGAATTACCATATGACCCAGCAATACCATTGCGAGGCAATACCATTGCAAGGACACAAACGGACATTTGCATGCCAATGTTTATAGCAGCATTATTTACCATTGCCAAGATATTGAAATAGGGTAGATATTGGGCAATTAGAACTGAAGGGATACAGATTGTGCAATGGAACTGATTGTAAAACTTCAGAAGTGGATAGCAGAATACTGCCTAACTGTAATACAATAATGTTAGAACACTGAATGGAGCTGTGTGTAAGAATGATAGAGGGAGGAGGCATGGGGGCACAAATGAAATCAAAAGGAAAGATATACGATAAAGACTGAGGTGGTATAATCTAGGAATGCCTAGAGTGTATAATGGTAATGACTAAATACACAAATATAAAAATGTTTTGCATGAGGAAGAATAAAGGAAGGTCAGTAATGCAGGGTGTTGAAAATAGATGGTAATTAATATTTTAAAACTTTAACTTATGTGTGAGACTAAAGCAAAAAATGTTTATTTGGTACAAAACTTAATTTCTACTGTTGCATTTCCTAATATAACTTATGTGGACAGCTTAACTGAACACCATAAGTACATGGAACCTTGAGTAGGACATGAGATTTTGTAGGTTTGTCCAGATGATGCCTCGATAAATCCGGGAAGGATTTGAACAGTGAATAAAAAAGTATTTTCAAAATCCCCTTGGGGGAATGGTGAGAAAGGGGGAAAACTCAGCTTTCCCAAGTGGAGATTTCTTGATATTCTCACAAGCCGTGGGAACAACCAAAACAATAGGCTGAGTCCCCAATCTTGGGGTTTGTTCATATGAATTTAACCCCACAAAGATAGGCTAAGCCCACTTAAAATTAGGCCTATGAGTCTCCCCCAAGAGAACCTCTTTCATTGCTCAGATGTAGCCTCTCTCTCTCAGCCAACAGGACAAGCAAACTCACTGCCCTCCCCCTCTCTGCATGGGACATGACTCCTGGGTGTGTGGACCTTTCTGGCAATGTGGAACAGAGGTCCTGGAATGAGCTGGGACTCAGCACCAAGTGATTGAGAGGGCCTTCTCAGCCAAAAGGGGGAGGAGAGAAATGAGATGAAGTGAAGTGTCAGTGGCTGAGAGATTCCAAACAGAGTTGAGAGGTTATCCTGGAGGTTATTCTTGTGCATTAAATAGATATCACCTTTTTAGTTAAGGCATGACAGAGAGGCTGGAGGGAAGTGCATGAAAATGTAGAGCTGTGGTCCAGTAGCCATGTTTCTTGAAGATGATTGTTTAATGATGTGGCTTTTGTAGTGTGACTGTGTGATTGTGAAAACCTGGTGTCTGATGCTTCTTTTGTCTACTTTATGGACGGATTATAAAACATAGGGGGAGCAAATGTTGAAATAAATTTAGTGGACTGACATTCTGGTGATCAAAGAGGGGGAGGGGTAAGGGGTACGGAATGTATGAATTTCTTTCTGTTTTCTTTTTGTTTCTTTTTCTGAATTGATGCGAGTGTTCTAAGAAATGATCATGATGATGAATATGCAACTATGTGATGAAAAAAATGTTCATATTGTATGTTGATTGATTTTATTAATAAAAATTAAAAAAAAAATAGAAAGATCTAGATAGCAAACAATGATCTCCCATTGAGAACAAGTTACTTAACTTCTTACACCTCAGTTTCCTTATATTCGAAGTAAGTATATTCTATTTTAGCTTCCTAGGCTGCTTAAGCAAATACTGTGAAATGGGTTAGGCTAACAATGGGAATTCATTCACTCATGGTTTTGAGGCCAGGAAAATGTGCAAATCAAGGCATCATCAAGGTGATGGTCTCTCCCCAAAGTTCGTGTTGTTCTGGGACTGGCTGCCAATGATCCTTGGTTCTTCTGTCACATGGCAAGGCACATGGTGGAGTCACTTGGTTTCTTTCTTCTCTTCTGGATTCTATTTCAGCCTCTTGCTTCCTGTGGCTTTCTCTTTTTCTGTGTCTCTAAGTTTCACTCCCCTTATAAAGGACTCCAGTAACAGGATTAAGACCTAAAGGGTCACGCCTTAACTAAAGTAGCCTCATCAAGAAGATGTTCTACACACAATGGGTTCATACCCACAGGAATTGATTAAATTTAAGAACATGTTTTTCAGGGTACATACAGCTTTGAACTACCACATGCACTATATAGAATTTATTTATATTTTTTGTACGGGCAGGCACCGGGAATCAAACCTGGGTCTCCAGCATTGCAGGCGAGAACTCTGCCTGCTGAGCCACCGTGGCCCACCCTATATAAAATTTTAAGTGAAGATTAAATGAGCAAAATGCATGTAAAACGGTGTTGGGCACATGGTATGTGTTCAATTAGTGTTAGCCATTATTGGCCATTGACACTGATTATTGACCATGAGCCATTTAGTATCGACTAAATTAAACTGTACTAAACACAGGGCGGCATGCAGAAGAAGTAGGGAGAAGATAAATCTGTGCCCTCAGGAAGTATTTTGTCTACTGGAGAATAAGAAATACATACTTCACAGTGCAACACTGTTCTAAGGCAGCATGGGTGGGATAGGATGGTGCAGACAACACACATATATATGCATAAGCATTGAGGAAGTCCATGTAAATGGAAAATTTTTCACAGGGCTGGGTCAATCAAGGATAGTTTTATGAAGGGAAGTAAACCTTGAGCATAGACTTGATAGTAGTTTAAGATTTGGATTACTTGTGAGAAGAGGGACTGCATCCCTGAATGAAGGATCAGAATGAGATCTTGGGTAGTAGAAAGCAGGGATCATTGTAGCAGTAGGATGTGAGATTGGAAAAGAGACCCTACATTGGAAATTCGGGAAAATAAGAGGTACTGTGAGGCTGGGTTGGGAAGTTTAGGATTGTTACAGAACTGGGAACTAGTATGAGTTTTCAAACAGGGGAATAGTATGATTTAAAAGTCATGCTTTGGGAAATCTGGTGTTGCGAGCTGTGTGCATTTGTGGGCTTAGACCAGCAGAACTCCTCTCATGTTCAGGTAAAAAGAGAATGAGCACGTACTTGGAAGTAGGGAAGGAAATAAATGAACCAGATGTACATTTAGGAGGTATCTGTTCAGTGTTTTGAGATCCATAAAGAATTGTTTTGTACAGTGGTGGAAGTGAATGGCTGAGGGCAGAGAAAGCAGCAGACTACAGCTCTGCAACCTCTGCCCTCCTCTCCGTCTGTCCCCCCTCATGGCAATTATGGAATAGCCTCAGATGCCTCAATAGCAGTGCAGCCAGGGATTCACCAAGGAAAACATTCCCTTTCCAAAGACTGCAAAGACTTCCCACCTTGTTATGCTGGGAATGTTAATAAAATTGCAAATGCATTTTAAAAGTACACATTTGGTAGTTCCTCATTGGGTCACCGGAGTAAGAATTAGCCAATATCAACCTTGACAGGCTCTCACCCAGGCTTTTTGTTGTTGTTATTTCTGGGTAGGTTTCTAGGTGTGAGAATGCCTGTGTTGGAAAGGTGCAAGTGTGGGATATGACACGGTTTCCTGTGTGACTCGTGTGCATTCCAGCCTCCAAAGCTGCTTGAGTCCAGGGGCTCTCTGGAAACTCTGTCCTGACATCCAGCTGTGTATCTCAGTTTTCTAGGGCTGTTGCCACAAAGTACCACAAACTGGGGGGCTTAAAACTACAGACATTTATCGTCTCACAGTTCTGGAGGCCAGAAGTCTGAAATCAAGGTGTCAGCAGGGCCCTGCTCCCTCTGAAACCTGTAGGGGAGACCCTGTCCGATGCCTGTCTCCTGGTGCTGGCGGTGGCTTGCCAGAAGAAGTTCATGGCACTCTGCTTCAGTTGTCACCTGGCCTTCTCGCCTGTGTCTGATTTTGTCATGCTGGGTTAGAGCCCACCCTGCTTGAGTTTGGCCACATCTTAACTAATACCATTTTCAAAGACCCTATTTCCAAATAAAGTCACATTTACAGACCCAGCGGTTAGAACCTGAACATGTCTTTTGGGGAGACCCACTTCAACCCATTACACCATGCTTTTTGTGAGCTCAGACTAATGACCTGGAGGCAGTCCCTTGCCCTGCAGATTAGGGGCACTGCTCTGAAGTGATATGGAAAACCCAGAAATGGCTCCCTTTAAGGACAGCGTTGCTGGGGATACAGGGGGAGGTTGTGTCTTAGCTCCACTTGCCCATTTCATTTCCCTGGTCCCTGAACTTTGGGATGGATGGGTCCAGCCCCTTAAGGAAATGAAAACTGATGAACAAATCTGATCAGAAAAAGGGAGAACCTGGAGTTTCTATTTGCAACTAGGCCTTCCTATGTTTGCGATGGTAAAGAGGGAGCGGGGTGCTGTCTCAGGGAGGGACTCTGGACTGTCATAGAGGGAGTGTTTGGGGTTCTGGATGTGTAGAGGGGGCACGCACATCCCCTGCCACCATCCCATCTGCAGGATGTTTCAGAGAGCCTTCCCCATGAACCCTATATAATGTCAACCCCTTATCCTTCTCTACTCTCCTCCTAGCTTTAGTTTATCTTTCTCGCAATACTCATGGGACCTAGGTTATGTGTTTATTTGCTCATTGCAATATCCCTGCATTTAGAACAGAGTTTGGCACATGCTCGGTACTTGTTGAATGAATGGATAAATGTGTGAAGAAGTAGAGCAGAGCAGTGCTCTGGTGCACTCATCCTGCCTGTGGCAGGTGCTGATGAGGATTTTGCATCTCTCTTTCTTCCCTTTCCCAGTCACTACTTAAGAACCGAGACCCTGGGTTCCCTCATACTTAACTACCTGGCATGCTGTGTTTGAAATGCCACTTGCCATGCAGGAAGGGGAAGCTATTAAGCTCTCTGAGGAAATCTGTAGTCATGGCAGTGAAAGCAGAAGAAATTCTCTCTCCCTACCTTTTTGGGTATTTATTAGATCTTTCTGTACCACAGAGAGCCTCCCTGGTTGAGTCCTGCTGTAAATCTCACTAATGACTCACACACAGGCCTTCAAATGCGTCCTGCTCATCAGGACCAAACCATGAGACACACAGCTTCCTTTCTCCTCAGTCAGGTAAAGGTAGGAAGTTTCCATTCTGCCCAGCCAGTGAAACCAATTGCCAGCATTTACGTCCTTTACCTTTCAGAGAGTGGCTTTCTCCTTGCATCCGCGTCCAAGGAAAGCAAAGAATGTAAGGGGCCCTCAGCAGCCAGCTTCAGGTTCTGTTCCCTCTCAAAGGGGAGGTGCCCATCTGTCTGTGCAGCGGGAAGAAGGTGGGGCTATCTTGGGGGAAACAGGTCTTCCAGTCGGTCCCACACATCTGGAAGCAAGAAGCCACCACACATACTTTTCCCCTTTCCCTCCCTTCCTTTCTTCCGACTTCCCCTCCCCCCTCCCCTCCTTACTGGGATGAACAGGGTGGTGGGAACAGCCAGGGAGTTTATAAGTGGGAAGGGGCCGGATCAGCAGCTTTTGGGAGGTTTGGTCTCAGCCGCTGCTCAGCCTGTCTCTGGGGAGTCAAAGCCACCGTGACTCTTAAGTTGGATCAGAAGAGTGCCCCCCCCACCCCCACCCCGCCATGTGGCCTGGTTTGAACCTAGGATTTGCAGGGCCAGAAAGATGTAACAAGAGCCTGGTGTGAGGAGGTGAGAGAGGCTGGTGTGAGGGGTAGCCGTAGGGATAAAAAGTGTCACCAGTTGGGAGAAGGGACTCAGCTACCTGCGTGGGCTGGAAGGGGGTGGCTGGGGAAGAGCAGGAAGGGGCAAGAGTGGCACTCCCACCATGCATCAGCCCCACCAAGGACTGGTAGGTGGAGTTGAGGATGTTTGGACAAGGGAACTCTTTGAAGCTTTTCTCTCCGTCCTCCCTACCCTGGACCTGGTCCCCTCCCCTCCATAAAGCCA
>PVIY010064428.1:0-10155 GCA_004026745.1 Myrmecophaga tridactyla
TTTTTTGGATTTTAGTAACAAGCTCCATCTATTTCTTTATTTTCAGTCTGGTTAAACATTTGCAATTTTATTTATCTTTTTCAAAAGCCAACTTTTAGTTTCAATGGTTCCTTCAATCGTTTTTCTCTTCATTTCATTGAACTCCCATGTGCTAATATTTATAGTTTCCTTCCTTCCACTAGCCTTAGATTTAATTTCTTCATATTTTCTAGTTCCTCCAGGTGTGAAATTAAATCATTGGTTCATGATCTTTCTTCTTTTTAAATGTAGACATCTGTAGATATAAATCATCCTCTGAACAGTCAATTTGCTGCATCCCAAAATTTATAGTATGCTGTAGTTTCCTTTCCATTTATCGCAAGATATATCCAGATTTCCACTGTGATTTAGTTTTTGACCCTTTGATTGTGGGAAATTGTTGTTTAACTTCCATGTGTCTGTGTATTTTCCATTTCATTCTCTTATTGATTTTTAGTTTCATTCCACTGTGGCCAGGGAAGATGCATTGCATAATTTTAATTTTTTTAATCTATTGTGACTTGTGTTGTTAAGAAATATCTGGTATATCCCAGAGAATGATTCATGAGTACTGCAGAAAAATATGTATTCTGCTGTTTTTGGCTTAGAAATCAATAGAAGATTATAATAGGAAATGCACAAATACTTGGAAGTTAAAAAACAAACTCAAAGAATCAAACGGTCATAAAACATCTTGAGGTGGAAAATGAAGTCTTGGTGAAGTGGATCCAAAAATTTGGACTCACCCATTTGAGGTTCATGAAGGTTTCTCAAGGGAGCTGGAATTGAACTAAGCCTTTACTAGAGGAATATTTTCATTTTATTAGCAAGTCCAAGAGGAGATGGTGGTAGAATCTATCAAGAAACGAAGACCTGGGCACAAATATGTGATAAGTAAAATTGTAAGGCGTGGTTAGGTTTAAAAGAAGATCTTAGTATCTATGAACAATGGTAGGGAGAGTGTGAGAAAAGTAACCTGAGATTGGGCTGGTTGTAGCAGCCACATAACAGAGAGCTTTGTGTTTTGTCCACAAGATTAATATTTATGTTTGAAGCTACTGGAGAAGCAGAGCATGGATTATAGATGGTGATTTTCATGAAAATTCTTGTTCTGCAGGAAATTCTGGATCAGTTTCTGCTGTCAAATTCCTAGAGAAGTTATGAGGGCTGGAAATTGGACAGTGGTCGTGGGCTTGGAGGTTTGGGGAATGAATATGGTTGGGGTTGAATCACAGCATATAAAAATAGGCTTCTTATATACTAAGCAGAATATTCAATATTTCATAGTAATTATTTTATTTAATTACTTCAATTTTTAAATGAAATTGGTATCTCTGTTCTGATCTAATTGGTGATGAATATGAATTTTACAGCAAAGTCATATTCTTTTCCAAGGCATGTAATCACTTCTGGAATGAAGCTCACAGGTTGTTTCCTAGGTTTTTGCTTTACACTAATAATTTTACTTCCTAGAAAATGTAATTTCTAAAAACAGTGTGAGACTTACAGAAAAATTGAGAGGGTAGTAGAGACAGTTTCCAGAATATCACATCCAATTTCCCCTATTCTGAACATCTTCCAACCAAAATGCCACACTACATCTATTTGTTACAAACAACGGTTTCTCAGACTCTACTTGTTTTTGACGACCTGGATATTTTTCCAGGGTCCTTGTCAGGTGTTTTGTAAAATGACCCCTAGTTGATATTTGCATGATGTTCTCCTCATGATTAGACTGGGATTATGGGTTTTTGTGGAAGACACCAGAGATAAAATTCATTTTCTTTGCATTATGTATCCAGGGTACATCTCATCAAAGTGACTCTTCACTGTTGATGTTGATGTTCATCAACAATGCTTGTCAGATTTCCCCACTTCAAAGTTCCTCTTTCCCCTGTTTTTCTATATACCATCTTTGGAGGGGCATTAATATGTGAAGACAGACATTAGGAGTGGGAATTAACTTCACCTTCCTGAGAGAGCAGCATCTATATAAATCATTTGCATGCTTCCATATGGGAAATTTTTGTCTTCTTATTCATATATTAAATCATTTACTTAAGTCATTGTAGTCTCATGGCATTTATTTTATACTTCAGGTTGTGACAAAATACTACAGTATTTATTTTGTTCTGCAGTTTATTTTAGGTGGCAATGGGATGTCTTTCATCGGTGCTCTGTGCCTCTTTGATTTATCCCCATCCTTGAGGACTTTGTTTTAGTACCTACTTAATTTGTGGTAGTGCAAGATGACCCAGGCTCTTCTTGCATATTTCAGCCATTCCTCCAAAGAAATGATGTTTAAAACTAAGGTCTGGACACTACATGTGTTCCTTGTTACTGAGACCTGTAATCGTGCTCCACTGACAGAGTAAGGAAATATGTGTGTCTGTCAAGTTATGCATGTATATATATCTATAAATATGTCTACATGTAGCCCTCTATTTATATTAAGGTATTCATGCTAACACATCTAATTCTAAAACATTATGAAATAAAACAATTCAGATTCTTTCCCTTGCTTATGGTTAACTACCCAATCTGCAGTGGGAAACATACTCTCCTCAGTGGCCATCCATCTATTTAATTGCCTGATTCCAATATGGAAGTCATAGAATTGTCAACCCACACTCTGGTGAGATAAACTTTATCTACTAGATTGTCGTGCTTATGCACGGTTTCTGTCCCATTCGTTTTCCAGAATCCATTACTATCCAGTATTAACATTTCAGCACCTTGTTCCCTCATCATCTCAGTAAGGATGTTTCATACACTTGTAATACAATTAGATTGTTCTGTTACATTTTGCATGCATCCTGGCATTCCTATTATCTTGACAATGAATCTTTCACATGCGTATACTTCTATTTGAATATTCTGTTTTGTAAAGTTCAATATGTTTTAACAAATGCATGAAGTCATGTGTTTATAAGTCTAATATTATGGAGAATAGATTCCCTGCTCTAAAAATTGCTCTGTGTTTCACCTGTTCAACCCTCCTTCCTGCTACTCAGTCTTTTGGCAGCCAGTGATCACTCTATTCTTTCTTTTGTTTGACTTTTCCAGTCATACAGTTGAAATTATACTTATATAGGATGTTTAGATTCACTCATTTTAATCATCAGTAATCATTTAAGATGCATCCTTGACTTATGAGTGTGGAGGAATCACTTATTTTTTTATCACTGAATAATATTCATTTCACAGATGAAGCAAAGAGTGTTTATTCATTGACCTTGAAAGAAATCTTTGTTGTTTTCAGAGTTTGCAGTTTATACATAAAGCTGCTATAAATTTTCACGTGTAGTTTTTGTGTGGACTTAAGTTTTCAAATTATCTGTATACATAAAGACACAATTTCTGTACTGAATGGTTGGACTATGCTTAGTTTTGCTAGATACTGCCAAACTGTCTTCTGGCTTCACCATTTTGGTTTCTTACTAGAAGTGAATGAGAGTCTGTACTGTTCCTTTGGTATTCTATATCACTGAAGTTTAACTTTGCAATTCTCTAATGACAAACGATGCTGAACATCTTTTCACATGCTTACTTACCACCCTTATATCTTCTACATTTCAGTTTCTGTTCAGAATTTTTGCCTAATTTTTAACTGGGTGTCTCCTTTCTTATCACTGGGTGTTAAGAGTTCTTTGTGTATTTGTACACAAATAATTTATCTGTTTCTTTCACAGAGCATAAGTTTCCTATTTTTATGAAGTCTAATTTATAAATATACTTGTCTAATGGATCACGATTTGGGTGCTATTTCTAAAAACTCATCACCAAAGTACAGGCTATCAGATTTACTTGGATGATTTATTTTAGAAGTATTATATTTTGCATTTTAATTTTGAGTGCAGGATTCATTTTGAGTAATTTTTGTGAAATGTATACAATGCCTTGTTAAGTTCCTTTTCTAGTTTGCATGTGTGTATGCCATTGTTCCATAGCATTTGCTGAAGAGATCGTACTGTTTCCATTAAATTGTTTTTGCCTTTTGTCAAAGGCAAGTTGACTGTATTTGTGTGGGTCTATTTTTGAATTCTGTAACATTTGATTGTGAGCCTACTGAGTTCTCACAGATTAATGCATGTGTCTATTTCACCAACACAGCATGTTTTGATCATCATGTCATTATATTTTGACTTGAAGTCAGGTAACATTGGTTCTACAAATTAGTTCTTCTTCAGTATTTTTTGGCCATCTAGAATTTTTGTCTTTCCTAAGAAATTTGAATATTATTTTGCTGATGGCTACAAACTGACTTCCTTCTTTTGGTTTTTTTTTAATTTGCATATGGGCAGGGGGCACCAGGGATCGAACTCCGGACCTCCAGCACGGCAGGTCGGAGCTCTGCCTGCTGAGCCACTGCAGCTGCCCACTTCCTTCTTTTGGGAATGGTATTGTTTTGAAAGTATAGATCAGGTGGTGATGAAATGACACATTAAAAATACTGATCTTTCTATCCCTAAAGATGGAAATTTTTATTTATTTTAAATTCTTACTGTAGTAATTTATATACAACTCATAATTTCTCACTGTATCCATTTTCATGTCTGCAATTTAGTAATATTGATTATAATAAAAGTATTGTGTTGCCATCACCAATATCCTTGTCCCAACCTTTTCATCATATGGTCCACAAAAACTGTTCAAATGATTTTTGAATGAATAAAATCTAAGAGCATTTGTAGTGGAACACATTGCCTTGGGAAAAAGTTCAAAATAATGGACAAGTATGGCTTGTTAGCAATAGCATCAAGGAGAAGCAGGAACATTTGTTTAATCTGACATATTCAGATAAATCACTATATAATAAATAATTATTTCAAAATGTTTGCAATACAAATCATAGCATTTATGTTGATTTACTGACAGCCACTTGTACCTAAACCTGCCTTGCTCTGGTCTCTATTCCAGTAGTTTCATTAGATACTTGGAATTGGAGAACAAAACACGTGTTTCAGAACTTATCCTCCTGGGACTCTCAGAAGACACAGAAGTGCAGCCCCTCCTTTTTGCTCTGTTCCTGATGATGTACCTGGTCACTCTCACTGGGAACCTACTCATCATCCTGGCCACCATCTCTGATGTCCACCTGCACAGCCCTTGTACTTCTTCCTTGCTAACCTGTGTTTTTCAGACACCTGTTTCCCCTCCACCAGTGTCCCAAAATGCTGGTGAACATCCAAAGAGAGACCAAAATTTTAACTTATGGAAACTACCTCACCCACATGTACTTTTTCATGGTTTTTATAGGATTAATCAGCTTCCTTCTTACCCTGATGGTTTATGACCATTATGTGGCCATCTGTCACCCCGGGCACTACATGGTCATTATCAACCCCAGGCTCCGTGGTCTCCTGCTGCTGGGGTCATGGATATTGAGTGTTCTGGACTCTGTTTTTCATGGCCTAATGGTTCTGTTATTCACTTTTTGTACAGAGTTGGAAATTCCTCACTTTTTTGTGAACTTTCCCAAGTACTCCAACTTGCATGTTCTGACACCTTCCTCAATGACCTAGTGATGTATTTTGCAAGTGGAATTGTGCATGTTATTCCACTCACTGGCATCATTTTCACTTACTCAAATTTGAGAATTTCATCACATGGAGGCAAGTGTAAAGCATTTTCTACCTGCAAGTCTCATATGGCAGTAGTGTCCTTGTTTTATGGTACAGGTCTTGGAGTGTTTCTTAGTTCTGTTGCTACCCAAAACTCAAGGATAAGTGCAATAACTTCTGTGATGTACACAATGGTCACTCCCATGTTAAACCCCTTTATATATAGTCTTAGAAACAAGGACATAAAGCATGCCTTAAAAGCAATTTCCTGCTGAGAAAGTCTCTGTGTATAAGGATCTTTTACCTCAGGTTCAGAAATTTACTCTTCATTAATAGGTTAAATACTGAGAGATATAAATCAAAATGCTCTTTGTTTACAACACAAGTATGATTAACATTTTTTGAAGAAGTTAGAGGTATGTCTTCCAAGGTGAAAACACAGAAAATCAGTGCAGCCAGGAAAAGCAATACTTCTGCTATCATCAGGAATGTTGCATAATCAAGAAGACGCCATTGAAATTGTTGGATTGGCCACACAGCATTTTCTGCTGTTCAATAGGAACCTTGTCCAGTTATTATTGGTTACATATGCACTGTGCCTGCTAGTTCACCACCCCTCTATCAGAGAATCACAAACTAGAAGGAGGGAGAAATGCCTGTTAAGTTCCAGTCCACCTCATCCATGTCACACCTACTCATGTAGACTGCATGGTGGATGCCAAAATTACTTATACTTGAGTGCACTTCAAGAGGAAGAGTGATTGTATCCCTTTCAAATTTTCCAAAGACTTCTTGTTTCCTTTTCAATACATCCAGCTAGTAGATAGGCTCTGAAGAAAATATATTTTGTAGCTCATGCCGTGAGGGATGGAAACCATTACTACTCTTTCATATAAGTTTTGTTCAACTTAATGTCCTCAAGATTCATCCAGGTTGTTGCATGTATCATGATTTTATTCCATTTTTACAGCTGTGTAATATTCCTCATATGTATATGCCACATTTTGTTTATCCACTTGTCCGTTGATGGGCATTGGGCTGTTTTCCTTCTTGGGAACTGCAAGAATCAAGCTAAGTTTACCTTTCACAGAAGGTGATGCCAGCAGAGAGAAGGGAGGAACTCTGACGTAAGCTGAGAACCAGCTCCTAATTTTTGATGGCCAGGGTCTTTAAAATGTAAAATGTAATCAAAGGGGGAAACTTGGGCAGCCAGTTCAAATTAGTTAGATTATCTGGATAGGCTGTATTTAATTTGAAGTACTAAATCAGTGAAGAAACAGGGGAGGGGGTGCTAGCTAGGCATAGGTATAATCATTTCAGCATTCACTTGTTTGGCGCACCAGCCATCGTTTTGTGTTTGGCTGGGTGTCCAATCTTGCAACATTGTGAATCAATTCTTTGCTCCTCCACAATTGGATGAGCATTTGAGCTCCGTCAGATATGGTAGTTTTTCTACCAGAAACTGTGAATAATACTGCTATAAACATTGGTTTGTAAATGCCTGTTCATGTCCCTGCATTCAGTTCTTCCAAGTGTATGCCTAGAGATGGGATTGCTGAATCATATGGCAATTCTATACCTAGCTTCTTGAGAAACCCTGAAAATGCCTTCCAGAGGGGTTGCACTATTCCACATTTCCACTAATAGTAAATAGGTGTGACGTTTCTCCACAGCAACTCCAGTACCTGTCATCTTTTATTTTTTGTGAGAGATGCATGGTCTGGGAATTGAACCCAGGTCTACTGAATGACCATTGTAGTATGTGTGAGATGATATTTCAGTATAGTTTTGATTTAAATTTTCTTAATTCCCAGTGATGTTGAACATTATTTCATATGCTTTGGAGCCATTTGTATCCCTCTTGGATAAGTGTCTATGTTTTTGCCAACTTTTAAATTCCATTGTTTGTTTTTTTGTTGTTGAATTATAGCATCTGTTTATGTGTTCTGGATATTAAGCCCTTATCTGATATGTCATTTCCAAATATTGTCTCCCGTTGTGTAGGAAGCCTTTTTACTTTTCTGAGAAAACCATCTGATGTGAAGAAGTATTCCATTTCGAGGAAAAACCATGTATTAGTTAGGGTTCTCTAGAGAAACAGAATCAATAGGGAACATGCACAAATGTAAATATTATAAAAGTTCCTTATGTGTCTGCGGGAATGCAGAGTCCAAAATCCACAGGGTAGGCTGTGAAGCCGATGATTCCAATGGGGGGTCTGGATGAACTCCACAGGAGAGGGTCACCAGCTAAAACAGGAAGAGCCTGTCTCTTCTGCATCCTCCTTAAAAGGCTTCCAGTCATCAGATTAAGCCATTACTCATTGCAGAAGACACTCCCCTTTGGCTGATTACAAATGTAGTCAGCTGTGGATGTAACTGATATGGTCATGATTTAATTCTATGAAATGTCCTCATTGCAATGGACAGCCCATCACTTGCCCACCAGATAAACAGGTACCATCACTTGGCCAAGTTTACACATGAACTTAACCATGACATACCATTTATCTATGACTCCTTTCATTGTTCACAACTTGGCTGTAAGATCTTGGAATCCATTCACTATCAACAAGGTCCTTAAGATATTTCCCTACTGAAATTTTATGATTGTAGCTCTAATATTTGGGTCTTTGATCCATTTTAAGTTAGTTTTTGTATGAATGTGAGAGAGGGTCCTTTTTCATTCTTTTGGACATGGATATCCAATTCTTCAAGCACTAATTATTGAAGAGACTGCTCTTTTCCAGTTGCGTTAAGTTGACTGCCTTATCAAAGATCAACATTCCATAGATGAGAAGGTTAATTTATGAATATTCAATTTGATTTCATTGCTCACTATACCTATATTTATGCCAGTACCATTCTGTTTTGACCACTGTAGCTTTGTAAAATGCTTTAAAGTCAGGTCTTGTGAGTCTTCCCACTGTATTTTTCTTTCTCAATATATTTTTAGCTATTTGGCACACCCTGCCCTTCCAAATGAATCTCAATATTTGCTTTTCTATTTCTGCAAAGTAAGTTGTTGGTATTTTAATTTGTATTACTTTGAATCTATAAATCAATTAGGGTGGAAAGTGACTTTTTAACTGTATTTAGCCTTCCATTCAATAAACACAATAAACACAGCCTTCCATTCAATAAACACAACCTTCCATTCAATAAGCCCATAATAAACACAGTATGTCTTCCAGTTTAGCCTTCCATGCCACTTTGTGAGCAGTGCGAATCTCCATGGCTTGGGAGACTTACAGTTGTGCATTGTGATCTCTGCTCTTCCACCTGTTCATGAATGGTGTGCAATGTGTGTCTGGTCACAGAAGTCGCCCTAAATACAAATGCGGAAGAAGTCATCATATTTCTAAGTTATTAGGCATGAAGTATATAAAGAGCTAATATTAGAAGTGGAATTTTTCAGTCATATAGTAATACCACGTTTAATTTTCTGAGGAAACAACCTATTAGTTCAATCTGATTCCTTATCTCAAAGCCAGCTGATTAGGAAAATGAATGCCTTCTGCTTAAGCATGAAATCTGCAAAGTGGCTATCTTGTGAATGAGACATTTCCAGGAAAAAGGAATCCTTTTGGAACCTGACCATGTTCTGCATATTTTCTAGTTTCTGGCTACAGGGATTATTTCATGTTTGAAAATTCATTGAGCATACTCACAGTGAGTTCCTTCTCCACATGTTTTACCTCTTGCACATTATTATTTGGTTGCAAATATATCCCTTGAAGTTAAATGAAGTCACTCCTGTTTACGTTTTGGTTTGTGTTTGGACTCTGTATTATGTGATACATGTATTGTAATTTATGATCTCTGCTGCCCTTACACTGTGGATGTGTGACGTCAAGAAACACACACACACACACACACACACACATGAGCACATCACTCCTGGGCCTTCTGGTTCCCCGTTATTACGTTCCTCTTCTCACCCCCATCCCCAGCAATTAAGCTTGATGCGAATACAATGAGAGCAGACAACATCACATTATCTATTCCAACAATAGTTAGAAATGGAAACATGCAATCAAAACCAGCAAACCCCACAGGGACAGGT
This sequence comes from Myrmecophaga tridactyla, assembly GCA_004026745.1. Lineage (NCBI taxonomy): Eukaryota > Metazoa > Chordata > Mammalia > Pilosa > Myrmecophagidae > Myrmecophaga > Myrmecophaga tridactyla. The sequence continues at coordinate 9,648 of PVIY010064428.1, forward strand.
AAACAAGTTTAATTTTGAGATGGTTATCTTATTCCTTCTGTTTCAAAAACCAAAAATCTGCTCAAAAAGCAGAGGGAGAGGATGATGAAATGGAATCAAGGGAAAATGTAAAATTAAACTCAGGTCTTAACAGTTGGGAAGGAAACCAACCTGTGTTCTGATGGCATTCTGACCATGATTTGTCCCCTTGATGACCAGAAAAACTAACACAATGAGCAAGAACAGTTTATCCAAACGAAGGTATTAGTATCTTCTTACAATGCCAACACACCAAGAAGACTGGACACCCAAAGAGTGAAATGAGCACAAGGAACAAGGGAATATTTCACAAAAGAAAATATAATAAATACAAAAAATGCTTGCAATTTTTCTGTGATGCAGAAGACCTTTAAATGATATTAAATGAAAAATTTTTGGAATCAGATTCAAATACATTTGAATCTCTGGTGTGTCGTGTGTGCTGATAAACTTTTATAGGAAGAGAAATATTCTAAATTTAATAACATCA
>PVIY010064429.1:0-10152 GCA_004026745.1 Myrmecophaga tridactyla
AAAAAAAAAAAAAAAAACAGCAACAACAACAAAAAATAAGGGGCCACCAGCTTCCAACCTCCCGTTTGGTCTTTCTTCTCAAGGGAACAGAGGAAGCCAGCTCACCCACAGCCCTATCTCTGGGGCTCCACCCTGCCCCAAGCCAACCCCGGGAGGCGGGCCTTCCTTTTCCACCTTCCAAACCCTTCCAAGATCCGTTTGGGATTTGAGCGAAGTCTCCCTTGCTGAAGTTTTCACCCTGAGACCTAGAGGGCAGCCCCCCTTCATAGGCAGAGGTAGGAAAGAGTCAAAATTTGTGGCAGGCGTCTGCCACCCAGCTGCATGCTGTTCACCTCATCTTGGCATTAGAAGCTATCAGAAACACTGGCTGGGGAGCTCCATGTTAGATTAAATGGCATTTATAGCAGCTATAAGCATGTTTGAGTTGATTACCCTATAATTTGTATGCAGTTGCAGGTCATTATCGAAACTACAATTAAATACTGGCACCCTGTAATGAGATGTCTTTATGAATTGGGTTGCAAGGTATTAATGTCAGATTTGTACGTTCTGCTCCTCCCCCGATTCTGATGCTTTTTGCTAGCCAGCCAGGGGCCCGGAGCCCACTGCAGCCCCAATGGAGGCCCTGGGCTGACTTCATTGCCACTTCCAAGAGCTGGAGGCTGCAGGAGCTTTGAGAAAGCCACTTCTTGGGGGATGGTGGTCACCCGTGTGAGGGGCCTAGAAACATGATCATATGTTGCCCTACTTGAGGGCCAGGGACTGCTGACCACTTACGTCCTGCAAGCACCTAGCATGCATTCATTCCATAAATATGTACGGAGGAGCCCTGATGTGCTAGGCACCCTGCTGTATCTCAGACAAAAAAATCCCCACCTTTGTGGAGCTGACGGTCAACTAGTAATAAGGACAAAATGAATCATATATTTGGTGTGTTAAGACATGAAAAAGGCTAATGAGAATTATTGAAGCCAGGCAGGGACAGGATATTTTGCTTCAGGAGAGGGGCTTAAGATATTTGACACGGTGACTGCAGAAGGCATCCCTGGGAAAGCAGAGGTCTTTGGCAGTGAGGCAGTAAGCTAAAGGGGAGAGCTAGAGAAGAGTTTTTCAAGGAGGGAGAACCGCCAGTGCAAATGCCCTGGGGCAGAAGTGTGCCATGTAACACCAAGGCGCGGCCAGGCAGAAGGCTCACCCAGAGCGCAGTGATCAAGAGGTAAGAGAAGGGGATGAGATCAGAGAGGACCAGGGGCCAGATCACAGGGAGCCCTAGAGGCCATGCTGGGACTTCAGCAGACCCTTGAAAAGTATTTGTTCAATGAATGAAAATGAATGAACAAACTGGGTGGAACCCGAGAGACTGTTTAACCCCATCTGGGAATACAAAAAGTGTTTTTAAACTTTTTCTTTTGTTTTAAACTCTCGCTCCCTGACTGCCCACTCTGGGCAGAGAGGTCAGCTGAGAGATACGTGGACCCTGAGCTTTGTCAGAATGACATTATCATCACCCCCACGTTACAGGGGAGGAGAGTGGGCTTCAGAGAGAGGACTGGTCTGCCCAGAGTCAATGTTGGAGCCAAAATTTGTGCCTCACAACCTCGGGAGACGGGACAGCTTGGCGGGGACAGCTTAGGGGTAGAGAGCCGTGGAGAGCATGGACCCAAAGCTGCCTGCCCAGGTCCAAACACCAGCTTGCCACACGTTGGTTGTGTAACTTAGGCAGTGGGTAAGTTACTAAACCACCCTGTACCCCACTTTCCTTGTCTATAAAAAGGGGCAAAAAGACACCTACCTCAGAGGTTGTTGTAATGCAGACTCAGACTGATGCGTGACACACACAGCAAACAGTTCCCCAAGTGTGCATTAGCATTACCATTAGCACTGCTCCCCTCTGCCCATGTTCCTCAGGGGAGTCCCTCCATGTCTCGGAGCCTCGGTCTCCTCACGTGGCAGTTGTGAGGTGCACATGGGATACAGGTGGGGCATGCAGGTTGGCGCTAGTGGTGAATACGTGAACATGGCGTTGGCGTTGATTATTTCTGTGGTGCGCGCTAGAGTCAGATGCCCTCCTGATGCCCTTGAGTATGATGGGGTGAAAAGAGGCAAAACGTATTCAGAAGACTTGGAAATCATGGTTAAGTCAAGTGAAATGTACTTGAAGGCCTACTTGAGGACTAATTTGAATCAGTGGCAGGATAATGCCTCCACTGAAGAAAGGAGAAAGGAGGCAGTTCCGGTCATATTAACCAAGACCTATACCCAGCATAAGGGAGGTGATTGTTGGATTCTGTTCTATAAGAGGCAGACTCCCCCTGTAAGGAACTGAGTCCTATGCTGGGGGAGTAGCAGGGACATCCTAGGCTATTTTCAGAAGAGGGGAGGAAATGGACTAGAAACCCCAGCCTACTAGGAGCTAGAACCATGAGACTCCAGCTGCCTGTGAGAAAGACCATCCTCTCTGTCAGAGCTACATATGGATTGAATGAGCTGTCAAAGGGTGGATTGAGAGGGGATGGGAAGAGGCAGTAGTTGCAAGCAGGAGTAGAGGGCAGCTGCATGGGGTGCTGAGGAGCAGATTGCAGCACAGAGTTGCTCTGAGAGATCCGAGTTGTAGAGGTAAGAGAGTGGGCAGTCCAGCAAGTAAGCTAGACCTATGGGTTTTAGAGCACAACTGCGCCGATCTGAATCCTGGCTTCACTGGGCCTCAGTCCCCCCTTCTCTGACAGCACCCACCACCACAGAGGTTGTTGTGAAGATTCAGTGACAAGTGCAAGTTGGGTGTTGAGAACAGTCCCTGGCCTTGTGATTCGGTGGGGGGGGAGGGGGGGAGGGTGCCTGGACTGCAGGACCCTGGGTGTGGGTTTAGATGTGGGGTAGATGAGGTCCCACTGCAACCTGTCATGCCACATGAGCACAGAAATGTCTCCTGGGAACTGGCTTCTCCTCAGCCCAGGCCGCCAGAGACTCCCCTGAGAGTCGCCACTGCCCCAGGAGATGGTGAACGGCCGCTTCGTGTCTCCGCCACGGCCTGTTGCTGCACGCCTGGGCCGCCCTGCTGCACAAATATCTCGTGCTTTCTCCCTGGCTCCTTCCCGGGCCCCTTGGCGTATTGCTTCATCCCGGAGACACATGCGCCCCGGGGCAGGCCCAGCCAGGCTGCCTTCCCTACACCCTCCCAGCCCCAGAGCAGCCTGGCTTCCTGAAGAGCAGAAGTGTAGGGCTGAGGGTGAGGGAGGGATAAAAGAAGCCCCAAGAGTTCCCGCCCTGTGTCCCCATCCCTCAGCAGCGGCTGGGCCCAAGACGGGGACAGGTGGGGAGTCTGCCAGCTGTTGTCCAGCACCCACCAGAAAACGCTCCATGTTCTGCACCCCATAGGGTGGTCCCTGTCACTGGGCTGAGCCAGAGGGGAGCCTGGGACCCCTAGAGCAGAGGTTCAAGGAGTCTCCTGAAGTGTGGAATCACTGATGGGGTGTTCATAATGCAGATGCCAGGGCCCTATCCTAGACCTACGAAACCGAAGCCCTTGGGGCAAAAGTTCATGAATCTTCATTTTAAACAAGCCCTTCCCCAGACACTGGGACTGGAATTTCTCAAGTTTGAAAATTGCTGCCTTATTAAAATATTTTAGCATGGGACCATCTTGAGCATTTACAGGACTTCCTAACAGTTGCATCATTTGGGCTGCTGAAGATGTTTAGAACTGTGGAATGTTCTGATTTGGGGCAGAGGGGGAATGAAAATGTTTCGAATGCTTAGAACTTGCACATATTTCAATTTTTCAAATACCCCCTCTTTTAGAGCAGTTTTAGGTCTACAGAAGAGTTGCCAAGAAAGTACACAGAGTTCCCATATACTTTCTTTTTTAATTTTTTATTGAGAAATCTTCACACACATACAGTCCACACAAAGTATACAATCAATGGCTCACAATATCATCACATAGCTGTGTATTCGTCACCATGATCATTTTTTGAACATCTGCATCTCTCCAGCAAAAGAAATAAAAAGAAAAATCTCATACAACCCATATCATTTACCCCTCTCTCTGATTGACCACTAGTATTGCAACCTACCCCAATTATTTATTTCTTTTTTTATCCTTGTTTTTTTACTTATCCAGCCATACCCTGGATAAAAGGAGCATCAGACACAAGGTTTTCACAATCGCAGGTCACACTGGGAAAGGTAGATAGTCATACAATCATCTTCAAGAATCAAGGCTACTGGAACACAGCTCAACAGTTTCAGGTACTTCCCTCTGGCCACTCCAATATGCCATAAACTAAAAAGGGAATATCTATATACTGCATAAGAATAACCTCTAAAATGACCTCTTGACTCATTAAAATTTTATTAAAATCTCTTATTAAAAGTAAAACTGAAACTTAATTTTACCTTACCTATCTTCCCCTTTTTGGTCAAGAAGTCTTTTTGAATCCCATGATGTTGGATCCCGGCTTATCCCAGGAGTTCTGTCCCAAGTTGCCAGAGAGTTTACACCCCTGGGAGTCATGTCCCATGTAAGGGGGAGGGCAGTGAGTTCATCCACCAAGCTGGCTTAGAGAGAGGCCACATCTGAGCAACGAAAGAGGTTCTCTGAGGGTGACTCTTTTTTTCTTTAACATTTTTTATTTTAAAATATAACATATATGCAAAAAAAGCAATAAATTTCCAAGCACATTTTAACAAGTAGTTATTCTTCTAGCTGCTCCAAGACACTGGAGACTAAAAGAAATATCAATTCGATGATTCAGCAAACTCATTTGTTAAATCCTATCTTCTCTATTATGCTCCTCTCTTTTTTCTTTTTTTTTTTTTGTGTGTGAAAAAATAACATGCACAAAAAAGCAATACATCACAACAATTAGTTTTAGAACAGATTTCAGAGTTGGGTGTGGGTTACAAGTCCACAATTTTAGGTTTTTACTTCTAGCTGCTCTAAGGTACTGGAAGCTAAAAGAAATATTAATATAATGATTCAGCACTCACACTCATTTGTTAAACCCTACCTTCTCTATATAACTCCACCATCACCTGTGATCTTTCTCCCACTCTTTAGGGGTATTTGGGCTATGCCCGTTCTAACTTTTTCATGTTGGAAGGGGCTGGCAATAATATGGGATAGGGGGATGGAATTACTTGATGTTCTGGTCTCTGCAGGTGACTCCTAGCCGTAATTCTTAGTAGGCTTAGTTTCTCCTTTGTAAGAATAAGTTTTATAGGGGTGAACCCCAAGATCGAGGGCTCAGCTTATAGAATTGGTTGTCTCCACTGCTTGTGAGAATTTCAGGAATTCTCCAGATGGAGAAGTTGAATATTAGTGAGTCCACACGGTATATGTCCTTTTGTTTCTGGCTAATTTCATTCAGCATAATGTCCTCAAGGTTCATCCATGTTGTTACATGCTTCATGACTTCATTCTATCTTACACCTGTATAATATTCCATCATATGTATGTACCACAGCTTGTTTAGCCACTCATCCATTGATGAACAATTGGGCTGTTTCCATCTTTTGGGAATCATAAATAATGCTGCTATAAACACTGGACTCACTAATATGAACTAACATTAATGAGTAAACTTTGAGAGTTAAAGTTAAGACCACAGATTGCTGGATCATCTGGCAATTCTATGCTTAACTTCCTGAGGAACCACCAAACTGCCTTCCACAGCAGTTGTACCATTTGACATTCCCACCCATAGTAGATAAGTGTGCCTCTTTCTCCACATCCTCTCCAGCACTTGTTGTTTTCTGTTTTGAGTTTTTTTTTCATAATGGCCAATCTAGTGGGTCTGAGATGATATCTCATTGTGGTTTTGATTTGCATTTCCCTAAATAGCCAGGGAAGTTGAGCATCTTTTCATGTGCCTTTTAACCATTTGTATTTCCTCTTCTGAAAAATGTCTGTTCATGTCTTTTGCCCATTTTTTTTACTGGGTTGTTTGTCTTTTTGCTGTTAAGCTGTAGAATTTCTTTATATATTCTGGATATTAAGAATATTGTCTCCCATTGCACAGGCTGCATTTTTACTTTCCTGGCAAAGTTCTTAGATGCACACAAGTGTTTAATTTTGAGGAATTACCATTTATCTACCTTCTATTACCAGATTTATATTTCCCTAAACTTTTTCTAAAAGTTTTATGATCTTAGCTCTAATATTTAGGTCTTTGATCCATTTTGAGTTCATTTTTGTGTAGGGTGTGAGACGTGGATCCTCTTTCATTCTTTTGCATATGGATATCCAATTCTCCAAGCACCATTTATTGAAGAGGCTGCTCTGTCCCAGTTGGGTCGGCTTGACAGCCTTATCAAAGATCAGTTGTCCATAGATGAGAGGATCTATCTCTGAACATCCAATTCTATTCCTTTGGTCAGTATATCTGTCTTTATGCCAGTATCATGCTCTTTTGACCACTGTAGCTTTGTAATATGCTTTAAGGTTAAGAAGTGTGAGAACTCCCTCTCAATTTTTGTTTCTTAAGATATTTTTAGCTATTTAGCACCCTACCCTTCAAAGTAAATTTGGTTATTGGTTTTTCTATTTCTGCAAAGTAAGTTGTTGTGATTTTAATTCGTATTGCACTGAATCGACAAATAAAGTTGGGTAGAATTGACATCTTAACTACACTTAGTCTTCCAGTCCGTGAATATGGTATGTTCTCCACATTTATTTAGGTCTCCCATGATTTCTTTTACCAATTCCTTGTAGTTTTCTGTGTATAGGTCTTTTGTACCCTTAGTTAAATTTATTCCTAATTATTTTATTCTTTTGGTTGCTACTGTAAATTGATTTTTTTTCTTGATTTCCTCTTCCAATTGCTCATCACTAGGGTATAGAAACACCACTGATTTTGGAGTGTTGATCTTGTACTCTGCCACTTTGCTGTACTCTTTTATTAGCTCTACTAGTTTTGCTGTGGATTTTTCAGGATTTTCCACATACAGTATCATATCATCTGCAAACAATGAGAGCTTTACTTCTTCCTTTCCAGTTTGGATGCCTTGTATTTCTTTTTCTTGTCTAATTGCTCTGGCTAGAACTTCCAGCATAATGTTGAATAACAGTGGTGACAGTAGGCATCCTTGCCTTGTTCCTGATCTTAGAGAGAAAGCTTTCAGTCTTTCCTCATTGAGAATCTTGTAGCTGTGGGTTTTTCATATCTTCCCTTTATTATGTTGAGGAAGTTCCCTTCTATTCCTATCCTTTGAAGTGCTTTCATTTAGAAGCGATGTTGAATTTTGTCAAATGTCTTTTCTGCATCAATTGAGATGATCCTGTGGTTTTTATGCTTTGATTTGTTGATATGGTGCATTATATTAATTGATATTCTTGTGTTGAACCACCCTTGCATATCTGGAATAAATCCCACTTAGTCATAATTCTTTTAATGTGCTGCTGGATTAGATTTGTGAGTATTTTGTTCAGAATTTTTGCATCTATAGTCACAAAAGGGATTGGTCTGTAATTTTCTTTTCTTGTATCTTTGGCTTTGGTATGAAGGTGATGATGGCTTCATGAATGAGTTAGGGAGCTTTCCCTCCTCTTCAATTTTTTTGAAGAGTTTGAGCAGGATTGGTACTAATTCTTTCTTGAATGCTTGGTAGAATTCACATGTGAAGCCATCTGGTCCTGGGCTTTTCTTTTTGGGGAGCTTCTTGATGACTGATTCAATCCCTTTACTTATGATTGGTTTGTTGAGGTCTTCCATTTCTTCTCTAGTCAATGATGGGTGTTCATGCTTATCTAGAAAGTTGTCCATTTCTTCTATGTTGTCTAGTTTATTAGCATATAGTTGCTGATAATATCTTCTCATTACCTCCTTTATTTCTGTAGGGTCTGTAGTTATGTCTCTTCCATTTCTGATTTTATCTATTTGCATCCATTCTCTCTCCACCCCTTCTCTCTCTCTTTCTCCCTCTCTCTCTCTCTCCATCTTTTTGTCTGCCTAGCTAAGGATCCATCAATTTTATTGATTTTCTCAAAGAACCAACTTCTGGTTTTGTTGATTTTCTCTATTGTTTTCATATTCTCAATTTCATTTATTTCTCCTCTAATCTTCATTATTTCTTTCCTTTTGTTTGCTTTGGGGTTAGTTAATTCCTTGAATTTTGCTCTTTCTTTTTCATTAATATAGGCATTTAAGGTAATAAATATCCCTCTCAGCACCACCATTGCTGTATCCCATGAATTTTGATATGTTGTGTTTTCAATTTCATTTGCTGCAAGATACTTACTGATTTCTCTTGTAATTTCTTCCCTGACCCACTGGTTGTTTAAGAGTGTGTTGTTTACCCTCCACATTTTTGTGTGAATTTTCTGGACCTCTGCCTGTTATTGATTTCCAGTTTCCTTCCATTATGATCCAAGAATGTGTTTTGTATCATTTCAATCATTTTAAATTTCTTGAGACTTGCTTTGTGACCCAGCATATGGTCTATCCTTGAGAATAATCCATAAGCCCATGAGAAAAATGTGTATCCTGCTGTTGTGGAGTATAATGTTCCGTAAATTTCTGTTAAATCTAGTTCATTTATTATATTATTCAAAATCTCTGTTTCCTTATTGATCCCCTATCTAGATGTTCTATCCATTGATGAGAGTGGGGAACTGAAATCTCCAACTATTATGACAGAGTTGTCTACTTCTCCCTTCAGTGTTGTCAGTGTTTGCCTCAGGTATTTTGGGGCACTCTGACCTGGTGCATAAATATTTATCATTGCTATGTCTGTTTGTTGTGTTGTTCCTTTTATTAATACATAGTGTCCTTCTTTGTCTCTTTTAATTGTTTTATAATTGAAGTCCCATTTGTCAAATATTAGTATAGCTACCCCTGCCTTTTTCTGGTTCTGATTTGCATGAAATATCTTTTTCCAAACTTTCACTTTTAACCTATTTTTGACCCTTTGGGTCTTAAGTGAGTCTCCCGTAGACAGCATATAGATGGGTCCTGTTTTTTAATCCATTCTGCCAGTCTATGTCTTTTGATTGGGGAGTTTAATCCAATAATTTAATGTTATTACTGTAAAGGCAGTACTTGCTTCTACTGTTTTGTCTTTTGGATTTTATATGTCATATCTTTTCTTTTCTTCTGCTTTTACTTTTACTGATAGTCTTCATTTCTACACTCTTCTCCAGACCTCTCTCTCCTGTCTTTTCCTATCTGCCTGTAGTGCTCCCTTTAGTATTTCTTGTACAGCTGATCTCTTAGTCACAAATTCTCTCAGCAACTTCTGAAAAATTCTAATTTCCCCCTTGTTTTTGAAGGAGCATTTTGCTGAGTATGGAATTCTTAGTAGACAGTTTCTCTCTTTCAGAATCTTATATATATATCATATCACTGTCTTCTCATCTCCACGGTTTCTGCTGAGAAATCCACACATTGCCTTATCAAGCTTCCCTTGTATGTGATGGATTACTTTTCTTTTGTGGCTTTCAAAATTCTCTTTGTCTTTAACATTTGACAATCTGAACAGTGTCTTGGAATAGGTCTATTTTATGTCTTTCATAAAAGATGGGAAATTTTCAGTGATTATTTCCTCCCTTAGTCTTTCCACTATTTTTCCTTTCTCTTCTTCTGTGCTTCATGTAATTATTCAATTCCTTGAGACCTTGTTCATATTTTTCCATTTTTTCCCAATATTTTCTTTTGTGTCAGATTTCAGATGTCCAGTCCTCTAGTTCACTAATCCTTTCTTCTGCCTCTTCAAATCTATTGTAGGTTTCCATTGTTTTTTTTTCTTTTCATCTCTTCTACCGTACATTTCATTCCCATAAGTTCTGTGATTTGTTTTGAAACATTCAAGTTCTTCTTTCAGTTCATCCACTGTCTTCTTTATATCCTCCCTCAATTCATTAATTTGATTTTTGATGAGATTTTTCTATGTCCGTTCAAGCATCCTGAATTAGTTGTTTCAACTACTGTCTCTCATTGGAAGTATTGGTTTATTCTTTTGGCTGGGTCATAGCTTCGATTTTCCTAGTATGACTCATTATTTTTTACTGACATTTTGGCATTTGATTTCCTTAACTAGTTTATTCTAGAGTTTGTTTTCACTCTTTTACCTAGGTTTTTCTAGTTGGATAGCTTTGTTCTCTATCTGTTCTTTGGCATTCAGATCAACTTATTCTAGACCTCTAGCATAGGTTCT
>PVIY010064430.1:0-10161 GCA_004026745.1 Myrmecophaga tridactyla
AAAAAAAAAAAAAAAAAAAAAAAAAAAAAAAAAAAAAAAAAAAAAAAAAAAAAAAAAAAAAAAAAAAAAAAAAAAAAAAAAAAAAAAAAAAAAAAAAAAAAAAAAAAAAAAAAAAAAAAAAAAAAAAAAAAAAAAAAAAAAAAAAAAAAAAAAAGTAAAATAAACACAAGTAAAAGGGAGAAAATAATAAAGAGATGAAATTGAAAACAAAAACAAAAAAAAGTAGAGAAATTAGTGAAATAAGAAGCTAGTTCTTTGAAAAGATCAATAAATTGGCAACCCTCTAGCAAGACTGACATATTTCAGGAGTGAAACAGGGAATATCACTGCAGTCTCAGCCAACATCAAAAAGATAGTAAGAAAATACTAGAATACTAATTAAATTTGATAAGTTAGATGAAATGGACAAATTCCTCAAAAAGTACAAACTACCACAACTCATTCCATACGATAATTTGAACACCACTATAATCACTGAGGAAACTGAATATGTAATTTTAAACCAACTGAAAAAGAAATTGCCACTGGAGATTTTTACTAAACATTCAAAGAAGAATTAACACCAAGTCCATACATTCTCTTCCAGAAATAGAACAATTAAGCCAATATTAACTTGCTACCAAAACTGAGACAAAGACAGTACAAAAAAAAGAAAACCACAGACTGATATCTTTCATGAATATATATGCAAAAATTCTTGACAAAATATTAGCAGATAGAAGACATAAATATGTGAAAATAATGATATACCATAATCAAGTGAGAATTATTCCAGGGATGCAAGCCTGGTTCAACATTCCAAAATCAACCACTATAACCCACCACATCAAAAGTCTAAAGAAGAAAAATCATATGATCATATCAATTGTTGCATAAAAGCTTTAAGCAGAAATTCAACATACATTCATGATTTAAAAAACACAACTCTCAGAAGACTAGGACTAGAGGAAAACTTCATCAATATGACAAAGAACATCTACCAAAAGAACTACATCAAATATCATACCTGATGGTGAAAGGCTGAAAGCTTCCTACTGAGATCCAGAATAAGGCAAGGATGTCCACTCATACTGGAAGTTCTGGCCAATGCAGTAAGACAAAAAAAGGGGGAAGAAGATAGTCAAACCAGAAAGGAAAAAGTAAAATATTCCTATTTCCAAATGATATGATGGTCTAGGAGAAATTCCCAAGGGATCTACATAATTTTTTTAAAACCTCCTAGAACTAATAAGTGAGTTCAGAAAGTAACAGGATATGCAAAAAATTAATTAGATGTCTATATATTAGTAGTTAACACCCAGAAACTGAAGTTAAGAATGCAATGGCATTTACAATGGCTAAAAAATAAAGATTAAACAATTAGGTGTAAATCTAACACAACATGCACGGAACTTGTATGCTGATAACTACAAAATAATGATGAGAAAAATAAAAGAAGATCCAAATAAATTAAGTGTTCATGGAGTAGAAGATTCGCCCTAGTAAAGATGTCAATTATCTGCAAATTGATATTCAGTTTTAAAACAATCCCTATCAAAATCCCAGAAAGATTTTTTTTTAGACCTAGAGAAGATTATTCTAAAATTTATGTGAAAAGGCAAATGAACTAAATGAGCTAATTTTGAAAAAGAACAATTTTGAAAAAGAAGGAAGTGGAGAGATGACTCTACCCAATTTGAAGAGATCATATAGCTGCAATAATCAATGCTGTGTGGTGCTGGTGGAAGGATAGATATATAGATAAATGGAACAGAATAGAGAACCCAAAATTAGACCCACTCAAATATGGCCAACTTCTTTTTGACAAGGGTACAAAAGCAATTCAATGAAGGAAGGATAGTCTTTCCAACAAATAGTACCGGAGTAATTGGACTGCATAAGCAAAAGAGGAAACAAATGAATCTCTATCTTAACTTTGTACAAAATTAATTCAAAATGGATCATGAATTTAAATGTAAAATGAAAAACAATAAAAGTTTTAGAAAATAAGATAGGAGAAAATCTTTGGGATCTACAGCAAAAAGTTCTAAGACATGACACCAAAAGCATGATCCATAAAAGAAAAAAAATCAATAAATTGGACTTCATCAGCATTAAAAACTTTGCTCTACAAAAGATCCTATTAAGAGAATGAAAGAACAAGCTACAGATTAGGAAAAAAATATCTGCAAAACAAACATCTGACAAAGGACTCATACTTTGACTATATAAGGAATCTCAAAACACGATAAAAAAAATCCAATTAGAAAATGAGCAAAAGACATTCAGCAATGACAAACAAATGCATGAAAAGATACTTAAAATTATTAGCTATTAGGGCAATGCGCATTGAGACCACATTGACACATCTTCTAAACACCTACTAGAACTACTAAAATAGTGACACTACCCAATGCTGGTGAGGATGTGTAGAAAGCTGGATCTCTCATACATTTCTGGGTAGGAATATAAAAAGTATAGCCAGTCTAGAAAACAGTTTGGCAATTTGTTGAAAAACTAAGCATACACGTGCCATATGACTCAACAATTGCACTCCTGGACTAGAGAACTAAAAACTGTGCCCACAAAAAAAATCTGTACATGATTTTTCAGGGTAATTTTCTTTTTAATAGTCAAAAACTGGAAACAACCAAAATGTCCCTCAATAGGTGAATTTAACCACCCCATGGAATACTTCAGGAATAAACTATTGATACATACAGGAACTTGGATGACTCTGAAGGGAATTATGCTGAATTTTAAAAAAAGGCCTATCTCCAAAGGTCAATCCTGTATTATTTCATTAATATAACATTTTCAAAATGACAAAAAAAAATTATAGAGATTTTGTCATTTGTTGCCAGGGGTTAAGAATGCTGGGGACGGGGAGTGCAGGGTGTGACTATAAACGGGTGGCAATCACCAATACCAAATTCCTGGTTTTCATCGTTTACTATAATTATGTAAGATGGAACCACAATGGGAAACTCGGCGAAGAGTACCTGGGACCTCTCTTTACTACCTTTGCAACTTTCTGTGGATCAGTAAAAATGATGGCAGAAGAAAATGGTCTTGGGAAAGTTCTTGCCTTCATAGTGATTTTTGTGTCGGGCTTCCCCTCTGTTAAAATGAGCCCATCCCAAATCCAGACCTGGCACCGTGGGATCAACAATTACATCCTGACCAAAAGGGGGGAAAGAAATGTAATTAATAAAGTATCAGTGGCTGAGGGAGTTCAAATAGAGTCAAGAGCTACTCTGGAGGTTGCTCTTACACAGGCTTCAGGTAGACCTTGCTACCTATCATAACCTGCCAACCCCCAACCAGGACCATTCCAGCCAATCCTAAAGAACACCTAGGGCAATATGTAAGATTCCACAAGTGTTCCAGGCACTAGAGTAACTTTCCAGAAACGTACAACCTCCAGATGGGTCCGTGGTCCAGATAAGTCCTGAAACCTAGTCCAGCCTCTCCAGAACATCAGATAGTTCCATCTCCCTACTCCATATTAGTGACAGACTCTTCCAATGTCAGAAATTTAGGATTGTCATAGCCCAAACACCCCTAAAGAGAGGGATGGAAAGATCAAAGGTGATGGTGGAGTTATACATAGAAGATAGGACTTCACAAATGAATATGAATGCTGAATCATTAAATTGATATCTTTTAGTCTCCAGTATCTTAGAGCAGCTCGAAGTAAAAACCTAAAATTGTGAAACTGTACCCCATGTCAAAGTCTGAAATATGTTCTACAACTAATTATGGTGCTGTGCTTTGAAATTTATAGCTCTTTTGGATATATGTTATATTTCACACAAATAAAAAAGAAGGAAAAAAGTCGATTGTGATGACAAAAAGTACTTAAGCCCTCTAACCTCCTATATTCTGGAGTAGCTAGAAGGAAGAATATGAGAGGATCATATGGTAGCCCATGACAAACTCAGGGATCTGTCCTGTAACCACTTGTTGAAGAGTCCTTTGAAAACTATTGCTTTTTATTTCTTTGCTTTGTATATATGTTATACTATACAATAAAAAAAAAAGTTTTAAAAAAACGAGCCCATCCCACCCGAGGCTGCACAAGGTTTCCTCTGACTCTTACAATGTCAAATGCATGGGCAGAATTCACTAAATTTCTGTTGCAGACAATTATCCTGGCGCAATGTTGATGCTGTTCTGGGATGCTCTGCAATCTTTCCTAAAGTTTCAAACTCCTCTCCCAGGAAATGCTGGCCTCTGGGAAGGATCCTGCCTCCAGGAAAGAAAGGCGAGAGGACAGGAAGGCGCTGCAGCCTGCAGATTAGGAGCCTGGCTGCGGCAGCCTTTACCTGGTCCACTAGGGAGCAGCAGAGGATGAAGAATGGTTCTTAGCTCTGTGCTGGAGCTGGCAGGATCCCCTACTGACACCCGCAGGTACAAACTCAGCCTGAGCCTACCCAAAGCTTCGTAGTGAGCCCCAATGCCAAGCAGGGAAGGAGCAGTGAGATGAGCTCAGTGTGGTCATCCCTGCCATCTGGGGTTACAGGAGATTCCCCTACCCCCTACCCCATTCCCTTGACCTTCACCTTCAGGGATGAGTTGGGATCTCAACAAGCCTGACTCTCAGAGAGGATAAACCGACACTTAACCCATGGTCACGCAGCAGGCAGGGCAGAGTTGGTGGTATGTTACTGACCTGATCTCAGCCTGCAGACCACGGACCCATCTATAATGAGCTCAAAGGCCGAAACAGAAAGGACCTTCCCGAGAACAAATTTGGGAGGCAGTGCACCTGCTAAAGACATTTTTTAAATGGTTCTTCAGGGCCAAGGGAAGGGAGAGCTCCTAGTCTAGGAAGGAGACCCATTTATCCCTGTTCTCAGCCCCATGCGTACCCAAGATATAGTATCTGAAAGTGAGTGATCACTCTGCCCTTTACTAGCTATTCGTTCTTAGACAAAGCACATTTCCTCTCTTGGCCCCAATTTCCTTATCTTTATAGTGAGGGAGATGATAGCTCTCCTGGAATCACTCTGATAGTTCAAGAAAATGAAAGTAAGGGGAGCGCATTACACAGCAGCTGGCACCTGGCAGGCTATCAAGAAGCCTGTTCCGGCAACCCTGCCGCCCCTGGTACAGTTCCACCTCTTGTTCTGACTTCGGCTGCAGTATACTCCTTGGCCACTGGGAGGTGGTATGGACCACAGTGCTAGCTTTGTGCAACACTAGACAGATTCCTCTGGGGAAAGGATGAGAATCCGCATGTTGAGGAGCAGCTGAATTGGAGCATCTGAGAGAGACTGAATCGTCTTACCTTCCTGCTCTGGTGTTGCCCTCGCTGCCTCCACAGCCGGGATAAGGCGCGGCACAGGCAGAGCACATACAAACAGGCACCGGGTGGGGAGTCAGGAGGTGGAAATCAACAGAGACCCTAAGGTCTGGGGGCCGGCGTGGTGAGGGAGGGGGAGAGTCCCTGCTCATAGACCACATCCAGGAGTTGGCAGATTTAGGGTCCCACCCACTGTCCCATTCTGGACATCTTCCTCAGGGAAATGGGTGGCAGGGGGCAGACATCTCCCGGGCCCCTACTGGGAGGGACTTACCTAAGGGTTCATATTTAATGTATTGGACTGGGAGAGCTGGGTTAAGAAATGCACAGACCTGAAAACTCTGCACAAGTTACTTAAATTATCTGGTCTCTGTTTATCGTTTTCCCAAAAAATATATATAAATCAGGTTGTGTCACTCCCCTTTTTTAAATATTCCAGTGGTTTCCATCTCACTTAGGGTGTAATCTCCAAGCCCCACCAAGTCCTATGAAACCCTACATAATCTGGTTCCATGTGACCTTCCCACTTCATCTCCTTCCTCTCTCCCAGTCAGGCTCCACCCAGGTACCTCCCACCTACAGCCACTGCCTTTGCAGGTCCTTCTGCCTGGCACCCACCCTCCAGATGCCTGCATGGCGTTCAGGTCTCTGTCCCCAGAGGGGTCCTGGGACTGCCCCATCGTTGCCCCTTACCCTACTTTATCCTTCCTTCACAGCACTGCCCTGCCTGACATCATATCATGTATCTGTGTTTTTTCCTGTTTACTATGTCTCTGACACAGGTGAGTGTAAGTGCCCTGAGGGCCATGATCTTGCTGTCTTGTTTCTCTGTTACTTAATAGGAACTCACAAAATATTTGTTGAATGAATGCATAACAATGAATAAATCCACAAAATGTGGACGCCCAGAAAAGATCATGATGGTGACAGCTCTTTGTACATTTAATTCAACATAATTATTGTCTGGCGACTCTGCTGTTCATACTTTGGCATCATTATCGTTGCTATTATTCATTGTCATAAAGGGAATGAAGTGGGAAATAAATCTGGGCCCAAACCACAAACCAGAGTTGCCATCTCTTCCCTGCTCTCTCCCCATTCTTGGAGCTGCAGGCAGCAGTCGCGCCGGCTAACGGAGCGAAGAGACCCGCACACAGGCGCTTCTCCAGACGGAGCGGTTGCCCCTTCGCAGTGGCCCAGCACCCCACTCACCCCTCTGGGCATAGAGTCTCCAAGATACGAAGTTTGGGGATGGGGGCGCCGAGATGTTCCCGTTTCTCCTGATTCCGGGCTTTCGCACACAGCGCCGGCCCCCGCGATCGGGGTCACCCAGTACTTGTGCCGGCCCTGGGCGACCCGAGCCTCTGGAGACTCACGGAAACGCCGGCCTGGAGCGCCCAGCTCACTCGGTGGCCTGCGAAAGGCGAAGAGCACAGGGGCCGGAGGACCGCGGCAGCTGGGTGTTAGGGAGGCGAGGACGCCGACTGCTTGCAGACAGGACGCGCGCGCCGGCCGCAGTCGCCCGGGGGAAGGGTGGCGGAGAGCTGCCTGCTCACGCACGTTTTATTTAGATACCCGCAGGGAGCCCGGCGAGCCCTGAAGATCGTGCACTGTGGTAACAAGTGTGCAATTACGTGTGCAACTGTCCTGTGCGCGCGGACACTTTCACGTTCCCGGGGAGGCCGGGTGTAAGGAGCTTCACTGTTTACATTAAAGAATGCTTAGATAATTACGTTTAAATTTGGCAGAAAGAGAAAGAGGGAAGGAGGGGGAGGAAGGAGAGGTAGAAAAGGAGGGAGGAAAGAAGGGAGGGAGGTAGAAAAGAAGGGAGGGAGGGAGGGAGGAAGGAAGGGAGGGAGGGAGGGAGGAAGGAAGGAAGGAAGGAAAGAAAGAAAGAAGGAAAGAAAGAAAGAAGGAAAGAAAGAAAGAGTTGGAAGCTGAGGGAAGAGAATAGGAGTTAAAGGGGCAATCTTGTCCAGGTCTGGGGTGCC
This sequence comes from Myrmecophaga tridactyla, assembly GCA_004026745.1. Classification (NCBI taxonomy): domain Eukaryota; kingdom Metazoa; phylum Chordata; class Mammalia; order Pilosa; family Myrmecophagidae; genus Myrmecophaga; species Myrmecophaga tridactyla. The sequence continues at coordinate 7,279 of PVIY010064430.1, forward strand.
GCTACTCCAACACGAGACACGCCGGGGCGGGCGAGAGCCTCGGTCCGCTTCTTGCCTATTCTCTGCGGAACTTTTTTCCCCTCCCTTTTTCCCTCGCTCTGCCTCTCTCGGGGCGGTCTCCAGGGACTGTCTCTCACATCCATTCTCCTTTCCTCCTTGATTTATGCTGCAGAGTGGAACGACCTTCCCTGACCTCATTTTCATGACGGCGCGAGCACACCCGGACGGCTACGCACATTCCGGAGGAGGCGCGCGCTGACACACACACACGCACACTCTCTCTCTCTCTCTCTCTCACACACACACACACACATACACACACACACATACAGGAGACCTGGGCTGCTGGACCCGGCCCTGAGTTCACACCAGCCCCCACTATTGTGGGCACTGTCGGGGCTATGAATGTTCAAAGAATAGGTCCTCATTAGCATGTTGCTTTGAATATCATTTGCATTTTATTCATTTCAAGTCAAAACGCTCAGAAATCCCCCCAGCCCGCTTCTCTCCTCAGAGACTCCACAGCCCCGGATCTCCAGCTCAAACCCCTTCCTTGCGAGTCCCCAACTCGCTGGTTACCACCCACCCATCCTGCGCGCCCAGGGCGCCAGTAACCAACAACAGCCCCCACAGGAAGGGCTGTTTCCTCAGTTCTTGGCAGTTCCAGGACCTGCGTTAAAGGTTTATGTGCATCATCTCATTTAATCTTTATAGCAACCAAAAGAGCTAATTACTCCCATTTAAGAGTCGAGGAAACTGAGTCACAAAGGTGATGTGCCCAATGTCAGAGCTACAAATGGAGGACGCAGAACTGTAACCATTACGTAACCCGCTTCACGCAAGGTCAAAGCTAACGTAACTGCGGCAGAAGAAAGTCTGTTTTCCTACGTGGAAGGAAGTCGTCCTCTGTCCCACCGCCACCTCCCCCCACCTTGCCGCGGTGAAAGGGACACATTCCCCTGACCCGGGCTTGCAGCGCCCTTCCCGCCCGGCCGCCCCTATCCTGACCCGGTCCTAGCCCCGGCTCGGCCTGGTCCGGCCGCCGTGTTCACAGGGTCTTCTGACGGCGCAGGCTAGTTAAGAAAAATAAACAACGTTCCAAATGAAGGCGATTCCTTTCAACCCAAGCCCCGCCGCCTGCCAGAGAAATGCAAACAGCGGGAGACGGCTCGAGCCCGCCCCGCTCCCCGCGCCCGAACTGCGGGTGGGAGGGCCGGGCCGCGGTAACCGGAGCCGCCGCGCCGGCTCCCCGCGCGCTGCCCTCCGCCTGCCCCTTCGCCCCTGACCCCGCCGGCGGCGGGCCCGGCCCGCGCCCGCCTTCCCCGGCGCCCCCCACCGGGCCGAACTCCCAGCCTGAAGTCCTCGGCGCCCCGAACTGCCCCCTCCTCCAGCGCGCTTGGCTCGGCCTCCATGCCCGCCAACCACCCCGGGAGCCCCGCCGAGGCCCGCGCCTTCGCGGCCACCTGGCTTCCGTCTGCAACGCTCGCCTACGGCGGCCGCGCACCAGGCCATGGCGCTGGGATCGTTAAAACACCGAGGGAAAAATGGGGGGGGGAGGGGGTGGAAGGTATCAGAAACCCGCCTAGCAAACTAGTGCCTTGTGGGTCAGGGATAGAGGCTGCTTCCAAATGTGTCCCCTCCCCATCCCGTAAACGATCCGCGGTGCGCAGCCCTGGCAGCGAGGGGCGCCACGGAGAAAGGCCGGGCCGGGCCGGGCCGGGCCGGGGCCGGGAACAGGGAGGCCGCCCGCGGCGGGCTCGGCGCGACCGCAGGGAGCTGAACCCGGGTGATCCAGGTGAGCAGCGCTTCTCGCGCGGGGTCCTGGCTTCCCCAGCTCCTTCGCGGTCCTGGGAACCTGCGCCCTGGACCACCAGGGGGAGCCGGCGGGCGAGTGAGGAGGACCCCTCTCGCGTCCAAACCTCACTTCGAGGAAACGTAGCCGGAAGTGCAGTCAGCGCAGGACACGACAGTGCCACCCTCGTTTTTATCGCTGCGCTCTAAGGAGTCGCCGTGGCTGCACGTGTGGGAGGGCGTCGAGAACATGCCCACGCGGCCGGCGCCGAGGGAATCCCGGGACACCGGCACGGTGGCCTCACAAACTCGAGGAGGGGGTGCTGCGGCTCGTGCCCAGCGGTCCAGCCCAGCCGAACTGCCCAGGGATTCCCTGCGGCCTCGCCTCTTGCGGGCCACACATCCTGCCGGCCACCTGTCGGGGGTCCCTGAGTGTAGGGACCCGAGTGTTAGGGAGGAGTGGAATTCCGCTTCCTCCGAATTCGTTCACTGAAAAGCTGGGCGCGTCGAGAGTGAAGAGAAATGCCGGGAATAAAGCTCCGGTCTGCTTGGGTAGAATCCCGGACACGGGAAGGCGGAGACCCGCCGGTTTCCGGTCCCTTCTTTTCCGGCTCTTTTTCGTGGAACAAGCGTGGGAAGGAAGATGTCTGTCCGTCCATCTTCAGTATGGTCTCCCTGCTTCCCGGGAGTTGATGCACGTGCACTCCCGCGCACCGCCACACACTCACGCGCGCGCGCACGCGGCCGCACTTCCGAGCCCGCGCGCCGGCTTCCCGCGCGTCTCTGCGCTGTGGAGCAGGTTCCCTGATCCCGCTCAAACACCCCTCACGGTCCCCGCCTTGACTTTCCCTCCGTCTTCTTGACCCCAACAGCCTTGAGTGCCCGCTAAGTGTGTCGGGCTCTCGGGCTCGCATTTGCTTACTGCCTCCCACCCCGTCTAGCACAGACATCCATTAGAAGTTATCATAGATTCCCTCTCGCACACTTTTGAGACGGCCTGGGAGAATTCCCCTTTCTTCGAGGATTCCCCCTCTGCGCTTAAAATGGATATTTTTTTCTTCATTGTAGTAAAAGGGGGTAAAAGTTTGCTTT
>PVIY010064431.1:0-10161 GCA_004026745.1 Myrmecophaga tridactyla
AGTCATGTGAGACACTTTTATAAATTTTATATTTGCAAGTGTTCCCTGTTGATTCTGTTTCTCTAGAGAACCCTAACTAATACATCTTGGTACCAGGAGTGGTTCTTAAGAAACAGAATCTTAAAAATGGGTTTTTATGAATGGTTTTCTACTCTGACTGGACTCAGAGACACTAAGGACTCTGATTCCTGTAATCAGAGTGACACTCCCAATCCATGGAGTGAGTTGGCAAAGGAGATAGTCAAAATATCATCATTCGATTCTCCTAATGCTTCACTTGTACGAAGCCAGACTCTGGGGGATAATGTTTTTGACACCTTTACAGACTTTTGTAGAAATAAGAGTTATAGAGATATTGGTTGGTTGTTGTTAGATACACTGGCTACATTTTAAGGGGTGAAAGGGATGGGCTTAAGGCTTCAAACGAGAAGCTTAAGCATGGTCTGAATGATGTAGATGTTTCTATGAGTATCCTGAAGGAAAACCTTATTTCCTATAGCCGTAGACTTGAGATCTTTGGAAATCAGACTCAGAATTTTATTATTGGACTAACAACTTTACAATGTAAACTGAAATCTCAGTCTTGCATGGTGTCTGCCATTAAAGTGAGGGCATTGATTGGAAAGGAGTGAGACCCTGAAAAATGGGATTGTGACATATGGATTGATAATGATGTTGGGGGCGAGGTTGAAACCCTAGGCCATGCTGAGTCTTCTCTAGATAACCTTGCAATAGTCTGCCCTGAGGACATAGCGGCCCCATCTCCAGGCTGCCTTGAGGAATTGGCCACCCAACCTCCTCCTGAAGGGATTAGCCCTAGAGTGAACAATCCTGTTTCACCAGATGAAACTGCAAATGAAGGCCCTGAAGCAAATGGCTTTGAAGATATTTCTAATTCTTTTCATGACCCACCCCCACCACCCCTCATTTCTTCCAGACCTATAACTAGACTTAAGTCCCAACAGGCCCCTAAAGGTGAGGTACAAAGTATCACACATGAGGAGGTACATTATAGTCGAAAAAACTGTGTGTTTTCCAATTTATATAGACAGAAATCAGGGGAATATGTGTGGCAATGGATTTTAAGAGTGTGGGATAATGGTAGGAGGACTATTAGTCTGGATCAGGCTGAATTTATTGATATGGACCCACTAAGCAAAAATTCTGCATTCAATGTTATAGCTCAAGCAGTTAGAAAAGGTGTTAACAGTTTATTTGGATGGTTGGTTGAAACATGGATCAAAAGGTGGCCAACATTACCTGAGTTTGAAATGCCAGAACTGCCCTGGTATAATGTAGATGAGGGGATCCAGAGGCTTAGTGAGATTGGAATGTTAGAGTGGATTTATCATGCAAAGCCTGCTCTTACACCCCAGGAATGTCCAGAGGATGCACCTTTTATCAGAACAATGAGAAATAAATTTGTGAGACTAGCACCATCATCCCTAAAGAGCTCCGTGGTTTCATTTCTCTGTAGGTCAGATATTACTGTAGGAACTGCTGCCACTGAGCTGGAATCCTTACACACAATGGGGATGACAGGATCCTGAGTTGGCAGAAGACAGGTGGCAGCACTTAATTACCAAAGACAGGGCAGACGTGGCTATTATAATAGAGAGCAAACTCAAAGGAGGCATCAAAATTATATGACATGCAGAGATTTGTGGCACTGGCTAGTAAATCATGGGGTACCTAGAAATACAATAGAAGGGCAGTCCACTAAATTCCTGCTTAAGCTGTATAAACAAAAGAGTTCTAGGTCTAGGGAAGAGAAGTCTAACCTGAATTACAAAAACACAGAGTCACGGCCCCTTAATCAATTTCCAGACTTGAAACAGTTTACAGGCCCAAAGCCCCTTGAATGAAGGGGATGCCAGGTCCCTTTGGGGGAGAAAGGGACTGTTACACTGCCACAAATTTATACTATTACACTTCCTCCAAGTCTTCCCCAAGGAGACCAACGGCCTTTTACCAGGGTAACTGTGCATTGGGGAAAAGGAAATGCTGAGATATTTGGGGGATTATTAGACACTGGTTCAGAAGTGACATTAATTCCAGGGGACCCAACACATCACTCTGGACCACCAGTCAGAGTGGGGGCTTATGGAAGCCAGGTGATTAATGGAGTTTTAGCTCAGGTACATCTCACAGTGGGTCCAGTGGGCCCCTGGACCCATCCTGCATTTATTTCCCCAGTTCTGGAATGTATAATTGGTATAGACATACTGAGCAACTGACAGAATGCCCATGTTGGCTCTCTAACTCATGCAGTGAGGGCTATTTTGGTGGGAAAGGTCAAGTGGAAGCCACTAGAACTGCCCCTACCAAGCAAAATAGTAAATCAGAAGGAATACCGTATTCCTTACTGCCAGAGATTACTGCCACTCTTAAGGACTTGAAAGATGCAGGGGTGGTGATTCCCACATCCCCGTTCAACTCTCCTATTTGACCTGTACAGGAAACAGATGGGTCTTGGAGAATGGCAGCGGATTATCATAAGCTCAACCAGGTGGTAACTCCAATTGCAGCTGCTGTTCCAGATGTGGTATCATTGCTTGAGCAAATCAAAACATCCCCTGGTACCTGGTATGAAGCTATTGATCTGGTAAATGCTTTTTTTCTCAATAGCTATTAGTAAGGACCACCGGAAACAGTTTGCTTTCAGCTGGCAAGGTCAGCAATATACTTTCACTGTCCTATCTCAGGGGTATATCAACTCTCCAGCCCTATGTCATAATCTTGTTCCCAGAGACTTTGATCATTTCTGCCTCCCACAAGACATCACACTGATCCATTATATTGATGATATCATGTTGATTGGACCTAGTGAGCAAGAAGCAGCAACTACTCTAGATTTACTGGTAAGGCATTTGCATGTCAGAGGATGGGAGATAAATCCAACAAAAATATAAGGGCCTTCCACCTCAGTAAAATTTCTAGGTATCCAGTGGGGTGGGGCATATCAAGATATCCCTTCTAAGGTCAAGGATAAGTTGCTGCATCTGGCCCCTCCTACAACCAAAAAAGAGACACAATGCCTAGTTGGTCTTTTTGGATTTTGGTGACAACATATTCCTCATTTGGGTGTGCTACTCCAGCCCATTTATTGAGTAATCAGAAAAGCTGCTAATTTTGAGTGGGGACCTAAACAAGAGGAGGCTCTGCTACAGATCCAGGCTGCTGTATAAGCTGCTCTGCCACTTAGGCCACATGATCCAGCAGATCCAATGGTCCTGGAAGTATCAGTGGCAAATAGAGATGCTGTTTGGAGACTTTGGCAGCCCCCTATAGGAAAATTACAACGCAGACCCTTAGGATTTTGGAGCAAAGCCTTACCATCTGCTGCAGATAACTACTCTCCTTTTGAGAAACAGCTTTTGTCCTGCCACTGGGCCTTAGTAGAGACTGAACACTTAACCATGGGCCACAAAGTTACCATGAGACCTGAGTTGCCTATCACGAGCTCAGTGTTGTCTGACCCATCAAGTCATAAAGTTTTGCATGCACAGCAGCATTCTATTGTAAAATGGAAATCATATACACAAGATAGAGCTAGAGCAGGTCCTGAAGGCACAAGTAAGTTACATGAAGAAATGGCAAAAATGGCCATGGTTTCCACTCCTGCCACATTACTTTCTCTTTCCCAGACCAGAGCTATGGCCTCTTGGGGAGTTCCTTACAGTGAATTGACTGAGGAAGAGAAAACTCGGGCCTGGTTTACAGATGGTTCAGCACAATATGCAGGTACCACCTGAAAGTGGACAGCTGCAACATTACAACCCCTTTCTGGGGTGTCCTTGAAGGACAGTGGGGAGGGGAAATCCTCCCAGTGGGCAGAACTTCAAGCAGTGCACCTTGTTGTTCATTTTGCTTGGAAGGAAAACTGGCCAGAGGTGCATTTGTATACTGACTCATGGGCTGTTGCTAATGGTTTGGCTGAATGGTCAGGGACTTGGAAAGAGCATAATTGGAAAATTGGTGACAAAGAGGTCTGGGGAAGAAGTATGTGGACAGAACTTTCTGAGTGGGCTAAAAACATGAAGATATTTGTGTCCCATGTGAATGCACACCAGAGGGTGACTTCAGAAGAGGAAGATTTTAATAATCCAGTGGATAAGATGACCCATTCTGTGGATACCAGTTAGCCTCTTTCCCCAGCAACTCCTATCATTGCCCAATGGGCTCATGAAAAAAGTGGTCATGGTGATAGGGATGGAGGTTATGCATGGGCTCAGCAACCTGGACTTCCACTCACCAAGGCTGACCTGGCTACAGCCACTGCTGAGTGCTCAATCTGCCAGCAGTAGAGACCCACACTCAGCCCCCGATATGGCACCATTCCCCGAGGTGACCAGCCAGCTACATGGAGGCAGGTTGATTACATTAGACCACTCCCTTCATGGAAGGGGCAATGATTTGTTCTAACTGGAATAGACACATACTCTGGATATGGGTTCGCATTCCCTGCACACAATGCTTCTGCCAATACTACCATCCGTGGGCTTACAGAATTCCTTATCCATCGTCATGGTATTCCAAATATTATTTCTTCAGATCAAGGAACACACTTCGCAGCAAATGAAGTGTGGGAATGGGAACATGCTCATGGAATTCTCTAGTCTTACCATGTTCACCATCATCCAGAAGCAGCTAGATTGATAGAATGGTGGAATGTCCTTTTGAAAACTCAATTACAGTGCCAACTAGGTGGCAATACCTTGAAAGGCTGGGGTAATGTTCTCCAGGAAGCTGTATATGCTCTGAATCAGCGTCCGCTGTATGGTGCTGTTTCTCCCATAGCCAGGATCCATGGGTTCAGGAACCAAGGGGTGGAAATCTGTATGGTACCACTCACTATTATCCCTAGTGATCCACTAGGAAAATTTTTGCTTCCTGTCCCTGCACCCTGAGTTCTGCTGGTCTACAGGTTTTAGTTCCAAAATGGGGTGTGCTTCCTCCAGGAGAAACAACAATTTCACTGAACTGGAAGTTAAGACTGCCACCAGGTCACTTTGGGCTACTTATGCCCCTGGATCAACATGCCAAGAAGGGGATTACATTATTGTCTGGGGTAATGGACCCTGACTATCAGAAGGAAGTAGGACTGCAACTACATAATGGGGGTAAAGAAGAGTTTTCTTTTAATAAAGGAGATCCCCTAGGGTGTCTTTTAATACTACCATGCCCTGTGATTAAAATCAATGGAAAACTGCAACAACGCAATCCAGACAGGACTACTAATGGCTCTGAAACTTGAAGGTTTGGGTCACCCCACCAGGCAAAGAACCATGGCTAGCTGAAGTGCTTGCTGAGGGTAAAGGGAACATGGAATGGGTAGTGGAAGAAGGTAGTGATAAATATGAACTTTGACCACGTGATCAGTTACAGAAACGAGGACTGTAATGCTGTTTTATTTATGTTATACTATTTAAGTTGTAAGATATCAAGTTTAAGAATGAATGTTGCCCAAGGATTTGCACTCTATTTTGGAGAGATTTGATATGTTTCCAGTATATGCAGGATAATTGAGTATTGTCAGGTAAAAGGAAAAAATGTGTGCTTTATTGTTTTCATTTGGAAATTAAGTATGGTTTAAGGTGATATATATATATATATATATATATATATATATATATGGCTGCCAAGTTGACAAAGGGTGGACTGTCATGGTTAGGGACATGTGTCAACTTGGTCAAGTTGTGGTCCCTGTTTATCTGATTGGGCAAGTGCTGTCCTGTCTGTTGTACTGAGGACATTTCATAGGATTAGATCATGATCACGTCAGCTGCATCCACAGCTGATTCCATTTGTAATCAGCCAGGAGGAGTGTCTTCTACAATGAGTGATGCTTAATCTAATCACAGAAAGCCTTTTAAGGAGGACTCAGAGGACACAGGTCCCATTCCTGCTTCAGCTGGTGAGCCTCTATTGTGGAGTTCATCCAGACCATCCATCGGAGTCGTCAGCTTCACAGCCTGCCGTGTGGATTTTGGACTCTGCGTTCCTGTGGTCACGTGAGACACTTTTACAAATTTTGTATTTGCAAGTGTTCCCTGTTGATTCTGTTTCTCCAGAGAACCCTAACTAATACAGCATCTAAATGTTTGCAGACAGAATTCTCTTCCATGAGGAAGAGGGTGAGGCTTCCACCATCCAATGTCCCACGACTGGATTCCATTGTGAATGGGCCATCAGGATTACCCACTGTCCATCTGTGCTGGCAGTGGGATCATATTAACCAATTCCTGTGATTTGTTGGACTCCATCTATGCCACACACATCTCTCCACCATGTTCCTAAACTCCTCCTCAAATCTGTAAACTAGGCATATTCAGTCTACAATTTCAGTTTTAGCTTCAAGGGGACCCAACTCATTTCTGTTGTTTGCATGCAAATCCTTGACAAATGTCAAAGAATAAAAACTGGAACAGACAATGTTAAACAGGCCAGATGACATTATCCAGGACTGTTTATAGCAGGGGATGGGGACTAGAATTCACCTCTGTTTAAACAAAGGACAGCAAGCTTTAAGGATTATGAATATGTTGGAGGAAAAGTACTAGATTCTTACAGGTTGACTACTAGCATGAGAGAGGGATTTACTGAGGTTGCTGTTTGGATGGTTTGGTTCAGTAGAGATGGAGGAGGGATTTACTGAGTTTTCCTTTAGGACCACTTGGCTGGGAATATATTCCTTTGAGGTAATGGGGTTGCCTGGAGCTTGCAAGGGCAGAGAGACAAGAGGAGGGAGATAAGGAGCCGCCTAGGTAGGAGTCTGTCAAGAGGGAAACATGAGGGGTCATTCTCGGTATTTAGAATAGTTAGGGTCTGAATCTGCCATTTTTCCTTCTTTTCCCCTACAGTTCAAGTTCTTCTTTTCCCACACCTTGTTTCAAGGTGGTGAGGAAGAGGGAGAGGGATTGGGAAAGGGCCAAGAATGAGTAAGGCTGGCAACTTGGTCAAGAAATGGAAAACAACCTTTGTAACAACCAAACAGTGTTGTTATTTGGTGGCACTAGATATCCATCAATTTCCTTTCCCCACAGTATTTATTTCAAACCAATGTCTTTACACTTCCCTTAAACCAAGAATATTTTACATACTACATTCAACAGTGCATTATTCTATTTTAGTGTCATATTTGTGAACAAATTTGCTTTTCTTCATTGATTCCTCTTTTCATTTTGCATTATTAAATACATTCTAGTTGAGAATCTACTATATGACAGGTAAACTTATTATTTGCTTTGTAAGAATGGGAACAACCAATTAAAGACATGAGTCTGTCTCTCATTTTTAAGTTTGAGGAGGTAATAGATATTGACTAAAGAAAACACAAATGTTTTGTAGGATGTATGCATGAGGCCAACAGGGAGCACCTTCTATGTCTGTGTGTGTGTGCCCTTCCCTAAATGTAGTGGAAAATCTTGGTAGGTGTTTTAGTAGACAGATGGCCTGACCAAATTCACCTTTTTAAAAACAGTCTAGTTTTACTGGAGTTAATTTTTTCTTTAAAAAATCAAAAATAGGTGTACGAAGTCTAGTTAGGAAGCTATTTCAGGAATCCAAAAGAGAGGTGGTGGCTTGGTCTAAAGCCATGGCAGTAGAGACAGGAGGAAGTGGATGCGCTGGGGAATATGTAGTTGTAAAATTGACAGGAGGTGGATATGAGGGCTGAGGTCAAGGATGACTCCACTGATTCTGCTTTAGACAACAGGAGATGTGTTGTTCCTTCCCATGGGTGGAATTGGGTGGGGTTGGCTTGTGTGGAGGTGTAAAGATCATGAGATAGGTTCCAGACATACTGAGCTAGAACTTCCATAGAGATGTTTAAGAATGTTAAACTTCAGAAGAGAAGTTTGAACTGTAAACACGAATAAATTAGAACAAGGTATAGCTGTTCTATCAACTAACAGGGATATTGATAAAATTAAAGCTTTACACTATACATTTTATTTTTACTTATTAATTTACTCAACAAATATTAATTGACCAAATACAGTGTCACATCAGTCCTGGGTAATTTGAGGATATTATTCTTCATATGTAACAATAAATGTGTGAAATTATATGTATCATAAATATGTATTCAATATTTAAATTTTTATAAAATATGACAATGAAAACAGCATAAAACCCATGCACATATATGTTTTTGATTAACAACAACCTACTAGTCACCAAGATCTCACCATGACCTGGCATGTTTCTGCCCCGCATCCTACTCAAATCCACTCCTCCCTTATCAACCATAAACCTTCCTTCTTGATTTCTCTGAAACTCATAGTAATCACTTCCTTGATACACATTTTTAAATTCCAGATAGACATCACTAAACCACGCAGTTTTGCTTGTCAGGGAACTTTATGCAAATAGAATAATCCTGCACATATTATTTTGTTGCTAGCATATTTCATTTGATAATTATGCAACATCTATTTTGTTGTATGCACCTGCAATTTATTCACTTTCACTACTAAATAGAATTTCACTGTGTGAACCCACCACAATATACCAAATCAATTCTATTTTCAACAATTTTCTTCACATGCATACATTCCATGGCCTTGAAGATCCCTTCTATGAGGCCACTGTGGGCTCCGGACCTGTTGCCTGTACCTGTGTCCCCACTCCCTCCACACACCTGCACTCTGCCCCTACCTGTGGGTCTCCTGTGCCCCTCCCACGCCTGGAGTGTTCCTTTATGTTGCCCAGAGGCTGCAAACCAGCTCTGGCATGTGCAATCCAGCAAACTTCTTCAGGGGATTGAATCTATACCTTCTCCAAGTAGTTTTGAAAGCCAGGTTTGGGGAGGGACCCCCACTACCCTGTGTTTCCATCAAGGGTTCTCCTTTAGCCCTAGGGTGCCTGTGGAATTCTCTTAAATCTCACAGTTACTCCTCTATCATAGTTTAATAATTCTTTATATTAATCTTCCCTTTTCCCATCTGTGGCTCTCTTCCAAAATCTGTCTGGTTTAATTCAGAACCCAGTGCTTCTAGTATTTTGAATTTTTTGGTGAGTTTATTGTTATCTGTGGAACATTCTGTCTGAAAGGAGCTTACTTGTGCTTTTCAGAAGTGGGACATGGACATGGAATTACTACTTTACATATGGATAGATAGATAGATAGATAGATAGATAGATAGATAGATAGATAGATAGATAGATATTTTATAACCATGTTTTATTATTAATGTCTAGCTTAATTGCCTACAGGTCAGAGAATATATTTTCAGAGCATTCAGTGTTTTGAAATGTGTTCATGTTTGTTTGTGGTCTGTGCTGGTTTGAAAGGATGTATGTACCTTAGAAAAGACATGTTTTAGTCCTAATCCCATTTTGTAAAGGCAGCCATTTCTTCTAATCCTTATTCAGTATTGCATGTTTGAGACTGTAATTAGAGCATCTCCCTGGAGATGTGATTTAATCAAGAGTGCTTGTTAAACTGGGTTAGGTGGAGGTATGTCTTCACCCATTTGGATGGGTCTTGATTAGTTTACTGGAATCCTATAAAAATGGAAACATTTTGGAGAAAGAGAAATTCTGAGAGAGTAGAATGATACAGTAATGAGAAGCAGAGAGTCCAACAGCCAGAAAACTTTGGAAATAAAGAAGGAAAATATCTCCCAGGGAGGTTCATGAAAGGAAACCAGGAGAGAAAGGTAGTAGATGATGCCGTGTTCAGCACATGACTTTCCATGTGCCTTCTAATTTGAGAGAGAGACCCTGAACTTCACCCTCCTTCTTGAACCAAGGTATCTTTCAATGGATGCCTTTGATTGGACATTTCTATAGACTTGCTTTAATTGGGAAGTTATCTCTGCCTTAGAACTGTAAACTAGCAACTTCTTAAAATCCCCTTTTTAAAAGCAATTCCATTCCTGGTGTATTGCATTCTCGCAGCTAGCAATCTAGAACACTGTCTTTGCCTACATGCAATTTTTTTTAGGTGGTTCCATGTGTGGCTTGAAGTGAATGTGTAAATCTGTTAATGTTTTCATAATTTTTTCTGCTTGCTCTTCAGATTTTCCTATATTTATTAATTTTCCTGGTTATTTTATAAAGTTGACTTTGGGGATCTAGTATACCTCCTTTATCATTGTGTATTTATGCTTTTTTTTCTCCTTATAATTATTCACTTTTTGCTCTCTATCTTTT
>PVIY010064432.1:0-10152 GCA_004026745.1 Myrmecophaga tridactyla
CCATGCTGGACCACACCTTATCTGAAGTATCCTCATCAAAAGGTCTTAATCATGAGGGTTCACACCCACAGGATTCACGTGAATTAAGTTTAAGGACATTTTTTTTCTGGGGTACATAACTCCAAACCACCACAGGCATCCTGCCTAGACATTTTTCTGAGGGTAATTAGTTCATTCAAAACTCAATTATGTCAAGCATTCTGTTTTGTCCCTTGAACTAGAACATTATGAAGTGTGGGAGACTCTGGTAGGAGAGTTTGGGTTTTCTTCAATCCAGGAGGTCAGTCTACTGCTTAGGGAGAACTAGCAGAAGAAGCAATATTCATCAATTTCACAAGCACATCTAAAGTTCTGTGTGTGAAGCACTGTTCTAAATGCTTTACAAGTATGAGTTCGCTTTAGCCTCACAACAATCCATTTTTTAGTTGAGGAAACTGAGTACAGGGAGGTTAAGGGACTTGCCCAAGTGCACAGCCATATGTAGGGAAGCTAGGATTCTGATACTCAAACTCTAGGTTAATGTTTCAACTTCAGCAAGAATATTTTACAAAATGGAGCACTTGAAGGACTAGAGGTTGTTCCCTCAGTTGAGAGCCAAGCCCTACTTTGTGTGTGTGTTCTCTTTTTCTGAACTAGCATCTATTCATGTTAGTAGTTTCTGTTAAAACAAAATAAGAATTAGGAGAAACTAGAATTACCTCAGAAAAATGTTTTTATCTTTTTTTATTTTTTCAAAATTAGTGGAAGGAAGTTATGAAAGGGAATCTAACAGGTGGAGCAAGAAAAGGAGGTCCCTGTTAGCTAGGACAGGAGAGGCAGCATAAAGGGACACAGTCTCGATTTGGGGGGAGGGGCAGAATTTACTGGTGATGCAGAAGCCAAAGCAGGCATCTGAGAACAGAGGGGGGCTGGGGGTTTGAGGGGAGGCATTGCATCATTTTTTTGCTGTAATTCAGAATGATTATACAAGTTAGCCTAACCACAGCTCAATTTCTCATTTACCAATGTCCAATGAGCTGTTTTCATGATTATATAAAAATGCAAACAAGTATTTTTTAAATTTTCTTGACAAAGAAAAAAGAACCTGCAACTATGAGCAACTAAAGTTCAGCCAGTTAGCTGCTGATTTATATTCTGAGTTACTGAAGGAAATTTAATTACTAGGAGCTCTAACTTGATTTTGTTTCTGCCCTCAAGGTGAAATTTTTGCTACTGGAGATAGAAAATAAAGAATTGATTCTTAGCAGCTCAAAGACAGACTGAAATGTACTCCTTTGCTGCCCTTTCACTCCCACAGTGGGTGGCCTATACCATTTAATATCTTATTGATTTCTTATTTCCCATGTCTACTAGGTGAGAATAGTAATGCTTGGCAGAGGAACATGACCAAGTGAACAGATGAGAGCATGTAAGAATCTTGGAGAACAGCTAGTTCAAACTTGTTTCCAAATTCAGGAAACTGAGGCACGCCAAAGAAGAACTTTGTGACTCCTGTGACTTGGAAGATCCCAGAATAATGTCCCGTGATTCCTCATCGTGGGCTCCGTTGCCCAATAAAGTGGTGCTAATCCCACACAGTGTTCATTTGTGGGATTAGTAAGATATATTTCTTTGCCTCCTTCCTTCCCTCTGTTCCTCCGTCCTTTCCTCCTACCCTCTGTTCTTCCCTCTCTTCCTCTTTCTTTTGTTTTATGCTTTCTATTTTAATCAATACTTTATCACTTATGGGGATCTTAAAATTTTCAGAAGTATCACTATTCATTTGGCATCTCTGACTTCTGGCTATATAGAAGTTACAGAATTTCTTGGCTCTATCCAGTCAAAGGGCAATCAATAGGTTTTTTTTTTTGCATGTGTAGTTGTTATTTTTTACTAGTGTGATGGAAACCTGTTAATGGGAGGAGCCTCAGTATGTGATGGGATGAAACAATTTAGGAAGGCATTTCATTTATTTCTTGGAGAACCTGAATTCATCCTGCTTATTTTTATTTTTTATTTTTATTTTTATTTTTTTTGTCTTCTGTGTGGTTTTCTTCATCCTGTTTCTTTTAAAAAAGTTGAAAATAATTCCAAAATGTCACCACTGCTCCTCCTGGAGTCTTCTTTCTACTTTCTGTCTTTCTACTTCCTACTTTCTGTCTTCTCACCTTCTTAAGTGAGTGATGAGGAAGTCAAGGTCCCTTCCAATTTCAGGGCTTTTTCAAAGCCCTCCAAGGATCTAATCTCTTCTGACAAAATGTGAGGCCAGACCTGTGCCCCTACATTTCTTCATGTCTTCCCTTGAGGTTGCAAAATAAACACCCTCTCCTCTTATACAGGATAGTAACAGTAATGTGAATATTTGTCATTTAGTGTCTTCTTACCCAGGCAGAAGTGGAATCATTAAGGAAGTTTAGATATTAAGAACATCTTTTAGACAAGAAAACAAAAATGAATAAATCTCCTGCTACATTTCTGTGTAGCCAGGCCATCTGATAATGGGGAGAATGAGCAAGTGAACAGAATCTTAGAGTGTTTTCATTTGTAGGTCAGAATTTATAAACTAATTTAATCTCTAGATTCTGCTTGGTGAGAGGCCTCAGTTTTTCAGGAAAAAAGGATCTACCATTTGTCCAGTGAAATATTTTCCTTCCAGATTCATTCCTTTGTAATTGAGAGCATGGACTCACTCGTCACGCCATGTATAGCATGTCACAGAACATGAGGGGGGAAAAAAAAGGGGTGGGGATTTCAGAAAGGAGAAGATCAGTATAGCCCATCAAGCAGAGATGTTCCATAAAATGTGTGTCCTTTTTTGTTTCTTTTGACAATTAGGAAATCCTCTGCCCCTACCCTTTCCAACTTAAGTGTGTGTAGGAGAGTTTCCTGATTCTCTATGTTTCAGAAAGACTGTTCTTAATGTTCTATGAGCTAAGCAGGGAATAGATGCAACAACTAGGGAGTACCAGGTGAATTTATCAAGTCAAGCTAAGCCATAGAAGTCATTATCAATGCAGCGTGCCAAACTCAAGAGTGAAAGGGAGCACCAAAATACAAAATTTCTTCTTTTCAGCTAGGGAAACTTTGCTAATTTATTTTGATGTCAAATCAAGATAGAAGATGCCTGGTAGGGAAAATGAATAAGAAAAAGAAGAAATATGCAAAACAGAAGAATGAAGTTGGAGGACTCACACTTTCTGATCTTAAAACTTACTACAAAGCTAAAGTAATCAAACAACATGGTACTGGCATAAAGACAGACATACAGACCAATGGAATAGAATTGAGAGTTCAGAACACGATCCTCAAATTTGTGGCCAAATGACTTTTGACAAGGGGGAAAAGGCTACTCAGGAAAGAATAGTCTCTCCAACAAATAGTGTTAGCAAAACGGGGTCTCCATTTGCAAAAGAATGAAGGAGGATCCCTACTCACACCATATACAAAAAAAAGCTCAAAATGGGTCAAAGACATAAATATAAGAGCCAGAACTATCAGACTCCTAGAGGAAAATGTAGCAAAGCATCTTAAGGACTTGTGTTAGGCAATAGTTTCTTAAACTTTACACCCAAAGTACAAGTAACAAAAGAAAAAAATAGATAAATGAGACCTCAACAAAATTAAAAATGTTTCTAGTTTAAAGGACTTTATTATGAAAGCAAAATGGCAACTTACATAATGGGAGAAAATATTTCAAAATCACGAATAAAGGTTTAATATTTAATATCCAGAACATATAAAGAAATCCTTCGACTTAAAGACAAACAACCCAATCAAAAAATGGTCAAAAGAACTGAAAAGACATATCACCAATGAAGAAATAGAAATGGCAAAAAAGCACATGAAAAGATGCTTAATATCATTAGCTATAAGGGGAAGGCAAATCAAAACCACATTGAGGTAGTATTTCATACCCACTAGAATGGCTGCTAATAAAAAAAAAAGTAATATAACAAGTGTTGGAGGATGTGGAGAAATGGGAACACTCATCCATTGCTGTTGGAGGACAGTTTGGCGATTTCTCAGAAAGTTAAATATGGAATTACCACATGATCTGGCAACCCCATTTCGAGGTATATGCTCATAAGAACCGAAAGTAGGAACTCACACAGATATTTTCACATCAATCTTCATAGTGGCATTATTCACAGTTGACATAAGATGGAAGCAACCCAAGTGTCCATCAGGTGATGAATGGATAAACAAAATGTGGTATTTACATACTATAGAATATTATTCAGCCAACAAAAGTAATGAAATTCTGATACAGGTGAACCTTGAAGTTCATACATAGATGAACCTTGAAGATATCATGTTGAGTGAAATAAGCCAGACACAAAAGGACAAATATTGTATGATCTCACTGATATCAAATAATTAGAATAATAGAATTCATAGAGTCAGAATCTAGAATATAGGTTACAAGGGATGAGGTGGGGATAGGGAATAGGGAGTTATGGATTAAAATGTAGAGTTTCTATTTGGAATGATGGAAATATTTTGGTAATGGATGGTGGTGATGGAAGCACAACATTGTGAATATAATTAACAGCACTGAAATAAACATCTGAATGTAGTTAAAAAAGAAAATGTTAGGTTGTATATATAGTAATAGAATAAAAATGTAGAAGAATCAATGAAATTGCACTACACAAACAATGAACCCTAAGTTACCATGGGGACTGCAGTTAAAATACAATTATTAAAATGTGATTTCATCAGTTGTAACAAATGTATCATACCAGTGCAAGGTGTTAATGAGAGAGTGGTTATGGGAATCCTGTATTTTATGCATGGTTGTGCTGTAAACCTATGACTTCTCTAATAATAATAAAAAAAGAATAAAAATAAAAAGAAGAAATGGTTTCTCTCTGTTTTTTCTCTTTTCCCATTCTTAGGTTTCCTTTCTTCTTTTTGCAATTAAACATTTTCATTCACTCAGTTTTTTAAACGTTCAATAGATTTGAAGAAGCTATTGTAATCATTCAAATGTTTATCCATTCTGATTATCTACTCTGATTTCAGACAATTTTTTAATTGTAAATTAGAGTTGAAACTTATAAAAAGATAGCACAACTAGTATATGCCTGAAGAAAGGGTAGGTAATTTTACAACTTTTGTTAGACTTTATTTTTGCAAATACAAACAATATGATAATAGTGAATAACTCACAGATCTCCATATCTAAAAAAAATTATTGATTTTTAAAGGAAAGATGGCTTCAATTTCCCCTCAGATAATTTCAGATTTTTTTAAACATGCCATACTTTACAAAGTTTAGGAACATGTATAAGAATAATTGAAATCTTATATTTCTCTTTAGCTATTTTTATGACACAGAAAAATAGTGATAGTACATATTAAAAACTTCTCATGTTAAGATGGGAGCAAGAACTATATGTAAGCGACAGGGAGTGTTCACTGAAACTCATGTTTAATGCACCTATAAAGCAAAATGTTGAAAACCAGCTGCACTTTGTCCTATTACTGGTTTTATTTTTTCCAAAAAAAAAACTTACAGATCTACTGGAACCCCTTTCTAAAACCTTGTGCTAGATCATGAAAGACCACAAGACTATATTACTAAACAGACATGTTCAAAAGTCATATTCAATAACATATTCACTGAAGCCAATACCATCATAAAATCACAGGTTTTCAAAAAATTATTTTCCATTTTTTTATAAGGCATAATTTAGATACATTACAACTCACCCAGTTTCTGGGATTTTGATATATGGTCATGTAACCACTACCACCATCAAGATACCAAACAGTTTCATCATCCCCCAAAATTCCCTGTGCCTTTGGTGGTTAGTTCCTCCTCTCACTCCAGCCCTTGGCAATCACTGGTCTATTTTTCGTCCCTATAATTTTAGTTTTGCAAGAATGTCATAGAAATGCAATTATACAGTATGTAACCTTTTAAAATCTGGCTTCTTTCATGTACCATAATATATTTGAGTTTTGTTCATGTTGTTGTGTGGAAGGACAATTTGTTACTTTTATTGTTGATTCGTATTTCATTGTGTGGATGTACCACAGTTTGTTTATCCATTCTTCACTGAAAATTGCCCATCTTTTTTGAAAGACAATTGGGTTGTTTCCAATTCTCGGTGATTATGAATACAGCTGCTATAAACATTCAAATAAATGTTTCTGTGAGGACAGTTTTCATTTCACTTGAGTCAACACACAGAAGTGATATTGCTGGGTAAATGGTAAGCATGTTTAATTTTAAAAGAAGATGCCATGGCAAGCCATGATGGCTCAGGAGGCAGAGTTCTCACCTGCCATGCGGGAGACTGGGGTTTAATTCCAGATGCCTGCCCATGCAAAACAAAACAAAACAAAAACAGAGGAAGCTGCTATACTGTTTTCCAAAGTGCCTGCACTATTTTGCAAAGCCACCAGCAATGTATGTTAATCTAAGACGCTCAGTATCCTTGCTGGAATTTGGTATTTTTATTTTCAAAAAAATTTTAGTCACTCAAACAACTGTGAAATCTTTTCTAATTATGGTTTATTTTTTCAATTCCATAATGACTAATTATGTTGAGCATATTTTCATGCCCTTATCTGCATCCATATAGTAAGTATCTTTTAAAATCTTTTGTCCATTTTTTATTGAGTTTTTTTTCTTAATAAGTTTTGAGAGTTTTATTGAGTCTCTGAATCTGTATATTCTGGATACGTCCTTTATCAGACATGTGAGTCACAAATATTTTCTCTCAGCTTGTGGTTTCTTTTTCCAGTTCATTGATGGTGAATTTTTTTTAATGGTACAATTAACTTTATTATTTTTTAAATTTACATCTGACAAGTTAATGCCAAAATTCAAAATTTGTTAGATACGCTATTAGGCT
Source organism: Myrmecophaga tridactyla (assembly GCA_004026745.1). Classification (NCBI taxonomy): domain Eukaryota; kingdom Metazoa; phylum Chordata; class Mammalia; order Pilosa; family Myrmecophagidae; genus Myrmecophaga; species Myrmecophaga tridactyla. The sequence goes on from PVIY010064432.1 coordinate 6,846, forward strand.
ATGTGAGAACACAAGCCTTATATTCAGTTGAGTAGTGCCCCTGGTCAATTGTGAGGCTTTTCATATATTATTTAATCCCTTGAGGGGCAATATTGGGCCTACCAACTCCTCATTGCTTCTCCTCATAAATATTTATTTTCCAATTGCTCATAACATTTCCGTCACTCAAATAATATAACATTGCATGTCCCTCACCTCTGTACCACTGAAAGAGTTTTTCCCTAAGATGTACTGAGAGTAGCTTTTGACAATAATTTTCCTTGTGAATTAGTTATCAACTTGCCATGTTAATGGGTTTATATTCAATTTTAGATTTTGCCTATAACTTTTTCAATTAATCTTTTTTTAAAATAGAAAACATTTACATGGATCAAAATTGAAAAATATTAAAAGGTGGAAATCTCACTGCCAACCCCTTTTATTTATATGTAACTACTTTCATTTGTTTCTTGTAGCATACAAGATGCCTTGCTCTAAATCTTGCAGTTTTTCTGTAATGGTATAACCTTTGGCAATTACCTAAGTTTTGGTTCCATTCATCTGTAAAATGGGGAGAATATATGTGTGGATTAAATAGATTCAGGTAAGGTCCCCACCAGAGGACCCGTATACAATAACTCAACTCACACCAGACAAACCATTGCTCTGTAGACTAACACGTACTTGGGAAATTGGGAAAATGCAGATTATCCTGGCATAAATGGTTTGTAGCCTTCTACCTGCACTTAGAACTGAGGCTGTTGCATCTCTGCAGACATTTGGGGAAACTCCCAGTGCCCAAGATCGGCTGTCAACCAGCTCTTGCTGCCACAGGCAGGGGCTTAGCCTAGAACCTGACACAAAGTAGCTGCGGGTTCCCCCACAACTCAGTGGGACCAACAGGCCGGTGGGTGCATGGCATAAGACAATGGTGAGTTTGGAAGAGCAAAAGTTCTTTTGATGAAACCCAATTTATCAGTTTTTTTTTTTCTAATACAGACCATGCTTTTCATATATTAGCTAAGATATCATTGCCTAATCCAAGGTCACAGAGATTTTCTCCTATTTTTTTCTTCTGGAATTTTTATAGTTTAAGATTTCATATTTAGGTCTATGATTCATTTTGGGCTTTTTTTTTTATAATATGTGAATCATGGATCAAGGTTTATTTTTTTGTATGTAGAACTCCACTTGTTTGACCAGAAAAAAACCTAATAAAATAAAAAAATCAATTGACAGAGGATGGAGCAAGATGGTGGTACAATGAAGTGTGGAATTTAGTTCACTGCCCTCAAGGGCAGCTACTAAATAGCCAGGAACTGCATGAAACAACTGCTGGTGGTATCTCCGTGACCTGACACACATCATACACCAGTCTGGATCAGGTGAAATGGCTGAGATCCCACACAGAACTGTAAATCTATCAAGCCATGGAGGGAGCCCTCCTTCCCCCATGGGCATGGCAAAATCACATCAGAAATCAAATCAACAAGTTAAGGGAAGATATAACAAAAGAGATGAAGGGCATAAAGATGACATTGGGCAAGCAAAAAGAACTCAAAAGTTTGAAAAAGCTAATGGCAGAACTTTTGGGAATCAAAGGCAAAACAGAAGATGAAAAACACAATGGAGACTTACAACAGCAGATTTGAAGAGGCAGAAGAAAGGATTAGTGAACTAGAGGACAAGATATTTGAAATATTACACACAAAGAACAGATAGGGAAAAGAAAGGAAATATAGGAGTGGGGTCTTAGGGAAGTGAATGACAACATGAAGTGCATGAACGTACGTGCTATGAGTGTCCCAGAAGGAGAAGAGAAGGGTAAAGGGGCATAAAGACTAATGGAGGAAATATTTACTGAAAATTGCCCATCTCTTTTGAAAGACATAAAATTACAGATCCAAGAAGTACAACATACCCTAAACAAAAGAGATCCAAATACAGCTACTCTAAGACACTTGTTAATCAGATTGTCAAATGTCAAAGACAAAGGAAAATTTTGAAAGGCAATCCATCACATACAAGGGAAGCATGATAAAACTATGTGTGGATCTCTCAGCAGAAACCATGGAGGTGAGAAGGCAGTGGTGTGATATATTTAAGACTCTGAAAGAGAAAAACTGCCAACCAAAATTCTATACCCAGCAAAACTGTCATTCAAAAATAAAGGGGACATACAGGAACTGCTTAAAAAGTTGAAATATGGATCAGATTTTGACTAGAGATATGAATGAAGTTGATCTGGATAGGACTAAGGTAGATCAGAATACAGGGTAAAGGATTATATCATCTGTGCCAGTTTGAAAGGATGTATATACCCTAGAAAAGCCATGTTTTAATCATAATCCCATTTTGTAAAGGCAGCCGTTTCTTCTAATCCCTATTCGGTACTGTATGTTTGAAACTGTAATTTGATCATCTCCCTGGAGATGTGACTCAATCAAGAATGGCTGTTAAAATGGATTAGGGGAGATGTGTCTCCACCTATTCAGGGGGGTCTTGATTAACTTACTGGAATCCTATAAAAGGAAACATTTTGGAGAATGAGAGAGATTCTGAGAGAGCGGAGAATGACATAGAAGAAGAAGCAGAGAGTCCACCAGCCAGCAAACTTTGGAAATGAAGAAGGAAAACGCCTCCTGGGGAGCTTCATGAAACAGGAAGCCAGGAGAGGAAGCCAGCAGATGACACCATATTCACTATGTGCCCTTCCAGCTGAGAGAGAAACCCTGAACTTCATCAGCCTTCTTGAACCAAGGTATCTTTCCCTGGATGCCTTAGATTGGATATTTATATAGACTTGTTTTAATTGGGGTATTTTCTTGTCCTTAGAACTGTAAACTAGCAACTTATTAAATTCCCCATTTAAAAAGCCATCCTGTTTGTTCTAGTTTGCTAGCTGTCGGAATGCAACACACCAGAGACGGATTGGTTTTTAATAAAAGGGGATTTATTTTGTTTGTTCTTCAGAGGAAAGGCAGCTAACTTTCCACTGAGGCTCTTTCTTATGTGGAAGGGACAGGATGGTTTCTGCTGGTCTTCTCTCCAGGCCCTTGGGTTCCAACAGCTTTCCCCAGGGTGACTTCTTTCTCCATCTCCAAAGGCCTGGGCTGAGCTGCAAGTGCTGAGATGAGGAATGCCGAGCTGCTTAGGCTGTGCTACGTTGCGTTTTCTCATTTAAGCACCAGCCAATTAAGTCAAACGTCACTCACTGCAGCAGGCACGCCTCCTAGCTGACTGCAGATGTAATTGGCAACAGATGAGGTTCATGTACCGTTGGCTTATGTCCGCAGCAACAAGACTAGGTATGCTCACCTGGCCAAGT
>PVIY010064433.1:0-10154 GCA_004026745.1 Myrmecophaga tridactyla
GCAACTATGTGATGATATTGAGAATTACTGAATATATATGTAGAACAGAATTATATGTTAATATTTAATGTTTTTGTTTTTTTAATTAATAAATAAATATTTTTTAAAAGATCATGGTACTGGCACAGGACAGACAAATAGACTAGTGGAATTCAATTGCAAGCTCAGAAACCAATTCTCAAATTTATGGCTAACTGAATTTTCACAAGGGGGCAAAGACAACTGAATTGGGAAACAATAGTCTCCTCAACAAATGGTGCTTGGAAAACTGGATCTCCATTTGCAAAAACTAGAAGACAGACTTCACACCTTATACAAAAATCAAGCCAAAATGGATCAAAGACCTAAATAAAAGAACCAGAACCATAAAACTCCTAGAAGAAAACATAGGGAAGCATCTTCAGGACATTATGTTATGATATGGTTTCTTAGACTTTACACCTAAGCACAAGCAATAACAGAAAAAATAAATGAGCCTTCATCAAAATTAAATACTTTGTGCCTCAATGGACTTTATCACGAAAGCAAAATGACAACTTAAACAGTGGTAGAAATTATTTTTAAACCTCATATATGATAAAGGTTTAATATCCAGACTATATAAAAAAAATCCTTCAACTTAACAAAAAGAAAACCTATCAAAAAAAAAATGGCAAAAGACCTGAATAGATATCTCTCCAAAGATATTAAAATAGCAAAAAAGCTTATGAACAGGTGCTCAACATCATTTAGCCTTCAGAAAAATGCAAATCAAAGCCACAATGAGCTACAATATTATACCCATTAGAATGACTGCTACAATGAAAAAAGAAAGTTAAATGTCAGAGAGGATGCAGAAAAGTAGGGACACTGATTCATTTCTGATGGCAATGAAAATAGTGCAGCCACTATGGTAGACAGTTTGGTGGTTCCTCAGTTAAGTATGAGAATACCATATGACCCAGCAATCCCACTACTAGGTATATACCCAGAAGAATTGAAAGCAGATTCTCCAAGAGATATTTGCACACTGATGTTCATATCAGCATTATTCACAATGACCAAAAGATGGAAGCCACACATGTGTCCATCAACTGATGAATGTATAAATAAAATGTGGTATATACATACAATAGAATATTGTTCAGTCCTAAGAAAAATAAAGCCCTGATACAGGTGACAACATGGATAAACCTTGAAGAAATCATGTTGAATGAAATATGGCAAACACAAAGGGAAATATCACACATGATCTAATATGAAATAATTAGAATAAGCACATTCATAGAGTCAGAAACTAGAATATAGGTTACTAGGGGATGGGGTGGGATAGGGAATGGGAAGTTAAGGCTGAAAATGTGCAGGTTACCTGTTTGGAGTGATGGAAAATTTTGATAATGAATTGTGGTGATGGTAGCACAACATTGAGAATGTAATTAACAGCACTGATATATACATGTATATTCACATATATTCATATATATACGAATGTAGTTGAAGAATAAATGTTAAGTTGTGTTTTGGGTAATGTAATCAAAACTTTTTAAACATACATTAAATTACACTACACAAAGAGTGAACCATAAGTGAAATCATGGACTATAATTAATAGAACAATTATAAAAATGTGCTTTCATCAATTTTAACTATTCCATGCCAATACATGGTGTTAATGATAGGGTGGTATATAGGAATCCTATATTTCATGAAAGATCATCCTATAAACCTACAATTTCTTTAATAAAGAAAAATTTTAAATAAAAATTTTTAAAAGATAGTGCATCAAAAAGGAAAAAAATTATCATCTATGTCAAATGTTACTATGATTTCAAACATGATGATGACTCTATGGTAGAAACAAATGGTTGTGCCAACATGGAGGACACAGAGATTCAGATAATTTTATTGAATTGGTGAACAAAAGCTAAACAACAGATGTTTTAACAAAAAGGGGGGTGATGTTAGAGATAGTGAGTAGGTATGGGGTCTTTTTAAAAGAATGAGGCAGCTGGAAGAGAAATAAGGTCAAGAGAAATACGTTTGTTTATTTTAGTGGTGGAAATAATTATGTTTATGTGTTAGAATGATAAAGTTGTGAGTAAAGTATTGTTGACATAGAAGAGAAGGGGCACATTTGCTGAAAAGATCTCTTTGGCTAGGTAAAAAGGATGTCAGTTGATGAGCAAGTGGAAAGACTGACTGTCAATAGGTACATACACCTGTAGGACAGAAAGACAGAATGTGTGGGTGCAGATGCTTGTAAGTGGGTAGAAATAGAGGTGGGAATTTTGCATGAAGCATTTATTTTAAAAGCCTAGATTGCTGTCCTTTGTTTTCCAATGGGATTGCTGTCTTTTGTTTATAATTTGGAGTTATTTATTTATTGACTACACAAGTTGGCAATTTTCTCTCCAACTATGGTTTGTTCTTTTACTTTTAACATTTTTATCTTGAGCTCAACATTGATTCTTAAATTTTCTCTAGGCAAATTTGCCTATCATTTTTATGTTACTGATTTTTTTGTGTTTAATTTAACAAATCCTTCCCACCTTTGAAGGTAGGAAGATATTTTCATTGTTAACTTTTATAATACTTTATAATTTTGCTTCATGTTAAGATCTTTGATTTAAAATTGATTTTGGATGTGGTTTATGGAGGAGTTGCATTTTATCTTTTATATGGCTTTATGATTTACCAGCATCACTTATTAGAAAAACAATCCTTTTCCCACTATGCTGTTTGGCCAAATTTATCCTGTACAAAGACACCATATATATTTGAATTCAATTCCTAGATTCTTTATTCTGTGGTCTATTTTTCTACCTCTATAGTTATCCCCTCCACAATATGACTTTCCCCATTATAGTTTCAATGTACCATGGGTTGGCATAAGAAATTAAATGGGAATTTGGGGGAAGTTTTGTGGAATCCACAGATGACAAATAAGGCCAGCAGAGATGTACCATAGGCAAAAGGTGAGTACCAGAAGGAAATTTCAAAGGTTAATTTTTTAAATGTCTTTTGTTATAAATGCAGTATGTTCAGTACTGTACTAGTCTCCTGAAATTGTTTGTTTTTGAATTTTCATATTTATTGTGAATTTTTAATTTCTTTTTCATACAGTATTTTTACTTGACGTTGACCTACATATAGACTATGACCAAATATTTAACCCAAAATTTACAATAAGGTACTGTAAACTCCCTGTAAAAGAAAAAGAAAAATTCAGGTTTCTTCTCTGGTAGAAAGGGAGGGCCAAAAAATTTTACACAGATTTTCCAGATCATGGGGGATACCATGGCCCTAACCTGAGCAATGTGGAAAGGATAACTGTACATCTATTAAGCTGAGAAGGAGTCTTGATATCTTGTAGGGAAGGTCCTCGATGTTCTTCAAGAACATCTTGGCTATTCTTTACCCTTGGCTTTTACATGTAAAATTAAAAATCAGCTTGCTTATCAATTAAACAACAACAAAATAACACTTCAAATATGTTAAGGGCATCAAACTGAAACTACAGTTAATTTGGAGGAATTTTACATTTTATAATATTGAATCTTCTAATCCATGAACATGGGAAATCATTCTATTTCCATTTATTTAGGTTTGGCTTAAACTGCTCTTCATTTTTAATATTTCTCAATAGAAATCTCACAAAATATTTTGTTAGTTTCTTCATGGATTTTTGAGGTAATAGTAAATGCTATTTTTAATTTCATTTTCTAAATGTTAATTACCAAAATTTAATACTATAATTGATAACACTAATAACTTTGTATGCAGCATTCTTACTGAGCACATTTAATAGGTACAATAATTGTTTTGATTTGGGTTGGACTTTATATCATCTATGAATAATGACAAACATATTTATTTTAAATCCTTATACCTTTTTTCTTTGCTTTGCTTCACTGAGTTGAAGAAATTTAGCATAATGTTGTATGTAAGTGATAATAATAGTGAGCATTCTTGCCTTGTTTTTGATCACAAAGTGAAAGCCTTCACATTTCAACATTCTTAAGATGATTGGATTTGTTTTTAGTTTTTTTTCATAGAGAATTTTTATTAGGTTAAGGAGATCCCCTTCTCATCATGGTCTTTACCATAAAGAAATGTATAATTTATTAGCATATTTCTTAATTTATTAAGAGATTATAAAATCTTTTTCCCTTAATATGCTAATATAATGAAATACATTAAACGATATTCTTTTGTAAACATTTTTGGAAATATTACCTACTTAAAGTACATTCAATAAATTATAAATAAAATAAAATATAACCCACACTACCAAAATCCTGGTTTTGGGACCCTGCCAGTCACTATTTTTCCTTCTTTTTAATAACAATTGTGACTTCTCAAACCATTTTATTTTTAATATCATATAATAATACAATCCTCTTTTTTTAACTGTCATTGGAAATTCTATATTCTCTCATTTGCTTCATAAATCATGTTAAAATATTAGGAAACACTCTCTAGTAACATATAAAGGGCTAACGCAGCATAAGCAAATAAGATCAATTTCATTAATATACTATTAAATAGCCATATTCAAAGAGGAGATAACAATTACAATTAGAAAATATTCTTGAGCTGAATAATAAAACATGCTGCATGCATAAATTTGTGGACTATAAAGCTTAGAGTTAAAATGCATTTGTTGGAAAATCTGAAAACTAGGTTTATACATTACAAGGTGGAATAAAACAAAGAGGCAAATCAAGCAATGATAAGGTAAAAGGAAGTAAATAATAAAGAGAAGAAATTAATGAATTAAAGTAAACATACAACAGAGAGGCACTTAAAATGGATTTAATCAATTTTCATAAAAAATGATTACTGATATTTTGAGGTTAAATCTATCATTTTACTATTTGTTTTCTATTTTTTCCTACCTGTCCTTTCTTTTTTTTTCCTTTTTTGGCATGGGTAGGCTCTGGGAATTGAACCTGGGTCTCTGGTATGCCAAGCAAGAATTCTACCACTGAGCCACCATTGCACCACCCCCTTGTTTTATGTTATCTCATTTCTGGCTTTATTTTGGATTAATAAAGTATTTATTATTGTTGTTATTCAATGTTTCACTTATTTTACTTTGTTCCATAAACATTTTTGTTATTCTTTTTGGGGTTACTCTAAAAACTAGAAGTTATATCCTGGATTCATTGAGTTTACTTTAAATCAGAGTTTTCAAAACTTTATGGACCATTGTGCTGAAAGAACTTACAATGTTTTAACTTTTAACCTCCCTTCCACCTTTAGGGCTATTTTTCATGTTTTAATTTTATACATTGTTAAACCTCAGAAGATGCTATTATAGTTATAGCTGCTTCATTCCTCCACACATCTTCCATACATCACTATCTAGGAATATTTCCTCCTATGAAAAGTTTTTTTTTAGTTTTTATTTTAGTGTAGATCTCTGGATAAAGAATTCTCTCCAGTTTTGTTTTATCTCAAAACCTCTGCTTCATTTTCTTTTGCATATACTTTCATTAGGTATTAGATTTCTATCTGTGCTGGTTTGAAACTTATGTTCACCAGGAGGGCCGCATTCTTTTAATCCTAATCCACTCCTGTGGGGGCAGACCTATTGTAGGGCAGGTTCTTTCTTTCTTTTTTATTTTACATGGGCAGGCACCGGGAAGTGAACCCAGGTCCTCTGGCATGGCAGGCAAGCATTCTTTCCATGGTAGGTTGTTTCCATGGAGATGTGACCCTGCCCATTCAAAGTGGGTCCTAATTAATTTACTGGAGTCCTTAAAAGAACTGGCACAGAAAGCACAGAACTGACATGGAGAACAGAGAAATGAAACCAAGATTCAGATATTTGAAGATGTTAAGATAAGAGAAGAAATCCAGAGTTTACCCTGGATAAGCTAAGTGAGGGCCCACAGATGTTTTGAGTGAAGCCACTGGAATCAGAAGCTGAAGCCACAAAATCCAGAAGCAAAGAGCCAGAAGATGTTGCCCGTGACTTCCCATATGACAGAGAAACACTGGACAGGATTGGCCTTTCTTAAGTGAACGTATCCTCTGGTCGATGCCTTAATTTGGACATTTTCATGGCCTTGGGATTTTAACTTGTACCTTAATAAATCCCCTTTATAAAAGCAATTCCATTTCTGGTATATTGCATTCTGGCAGCTTTAGCAAACCGAAACATTATGTTAATGAATATTTTCTTTCAGTACTTCAAGGATATCATTCAGTTGTTTCCAAGTTTCCATTGTTTATGTAGAAATGTAAGCAGTAATTAATTTGTCCCTATGAAGTTAATGCATTTTTAAGTTGTTTTTAAGACTTTTCTCTATGGCCTAAGTGTATTTTTCTTTGTATTTATTTAACATGGAATTCAAAGAACTTGAATCTATGGTTTGATGTTTTTCATTAATTTTCAAACATGCTCAGTCTAGTGTCTCTTCAAAAATTATTTCTTTCTCATTGTCTAGCTCCTCAATTTCTGGAATTCCAATCTCAACTTAAGTTAGAACTTTTCACATTTCCCATATGACACTGATGATCTTTTCTAAATCTTCCACTCTTCATTTCCCTGTGCTTTAATCTGCATATTTCCTATAAACCTATTTTCCAGTTCACTGATCCTCTCTTCTACTATGTCCAATAGGCTATCAAAATGGTTTTTTGATTTTTAATTTCTGTCAGTATATTTTTCAAATAAAAGCCTTCCATTTGAGTTCTTTTAAAATATTTTTGGGTCTCTAATTAATTATTCATTTTTTTCATCTGGTTCTTGAATATGAATCATAGCTATTTGGTAGTCAGTGTCCAATTCCAAAAATTCCAATAACTGGATCACCTTTAGCTTCACTGCTAATGTTTGTCACCTAGTTTTCTGGTCATTTCATTCTATTTCTTGCCATGCCTGGTAAGTTTTAATTGAATGTCAGGCATCAGTTGTGAAAAAGAATGGAAGTTCTCTTTCATAGAGGAATAATTTGTCTTCCTTGTTGTTGAGATAAATTGATCCCTGTTTTGTTCTTACTCCCATTGTATAGACTTTCTGTGGTCAGAACTGAGGTTCTGGGGTGCTTACTATGGCCCCCTCTTTGGAAGGCTCTGAATACCAATTTTTGTCCAGTTGACAAATTCTCTGCTTGGTTTTTTTTAGTCTTTTAGCTATTTTTGCTGGGGTTCTCAGCCTCTCAAACTATATATGCATAACTTAGGAAGAGCAAATATTGCATGGGAAAACACAAAATTCAGGATACTCTGACCCCAATTAAGTTGCCTACATTATTCACCAAAGTAGCTGTTGGTAAATGGGATGTCACTCTAACTTAAAATTAAGTATGTGAATTTATAATCTTGGTATCTTGAATTTTAATAGTTCTGAACTTCAGTTTTTATCTCATTAGCTCAGTGAGTCTGTCACAAGTTCTAGGATGCTGCTTTCCAGTATTTTCTATTGAAATGAATAGAAAATATGCCCTAGAGAAAAAATAAATATCAAATAATTTTGTAAAATGCATATTTCTTTTGTCCAAGATTTGGCCTCTCAAATACTTGATGACTTAACTAATCTAAGTACCTCCACACAGCTAATTTGTAGAGAAATTTTCCAGCTTTTATAGTTTTATCAGTGAGAGGGAAAGGCTCAAGCTTGCTATTCCAGTCTATACATAAAAAGATTGCAATATTATTTTTGATCTTTTAAATGCTTTTACTTTACTAGATCGTATATTAAAGTCTCTACTTTTTTTTATTATTTGACAACTGTTAAGGCAAATTTAACATCGTAAGCTGTAAAGTTACTCATTTCCTTTCCTATTCTACCAGGCAATAAAAGGACTTACATACTTAATCTTTAATTACTCACTTCCTGATTTTTATTAGTGTGTTGTATTTCAATTCTTATTCTAACCCTACTAGACATTAATAGAATTTAACTGGTCAAAATGTAATTATATTTATGTACATATTTACCATTTTCTTTGCTCTTTATTCCTTCATGTATATCAGATCTTTGATTTTGAATTACCCATTTTATACCTGAAGTACAGTAGCCAATATTTAGTATGGTAATGTTCTGCTGGTGAATAATTATCAGGTTTTCGCTTGAAGAGGTCTATATTTCACTCAAATTCAAGATGTATATTTTCACTGAGTACAGAACTAAATGGTGGCTATTGCTTTCTTTCAGTCTTTGAAGATACCATTATATGATCTTGAGTCCAACATTGCAGATGTGAAGAAATTTTGCTGCCAATTTTACCTCTTTTCTTTTGAAGGCTATATATTTTTTTAATATTCATCATTTTTAAACTTCTCTTTTGTCTTTGGTTTTCTGCAGTTGCACTGAAATGTCTCCAGATGTAGATTTTTTTAAATTTAATCTGCTTGGAATATGTGGTTTAGTTGTATGATCAGTTCTGGAAGTTTCCCAACCACTATCTCTTCAAATGTCACCTTTTATCTTTTTCTTCTCTCTTTCCTTCTGGAAATTTGTAGAAATGTATTTAGACTTTTTTTTTAACTTTACCTTCCATGTCTCCTAATCTTTCATTCTACTGAAGGGAGATATTACTACATGTCCACTATAATGACCAAAATTTAAAATACTGACAAATACAAGTCTAGGTAAGGACATGGAATAACTGGAACTCATATTTTGCTCATGGGAATATAAAAGGATATATCCATTCTGGAGAATTATTGGAACAATTACACTCTTCCATTCTATTATTTGCCTGAGAAATAAAAACATATGTCCCCCCCAAAAGTTGTTACAAACATAGTAAATAATTTAGCCTTGCCCAAAGAGAAATTCTGGCCTATGGTTAAAAACTCTGCATCTTTATTTTCCTTGGGGACTGAGTCAAAGAGGACAGTTTAACTTTTTCATTTAGGGTGGGATTAGCCACACCTAATAGTCTCAGGGTGGGGGCTGCCCATAACAAAAAGGCTAGTCATTTAACTTGGGGTGGGAGCTTTGGTTTATGTAATGTAAGTCTACTTTGGAGACTACTTTCAACCACCTAGGCAATCAACTAATCAATCATCACTACTAACAAAACCCAATAAAATCTCTAGACACTGAAGCTCGGGGAGCTTCCTTGATTGGCAATATTCCATCAACCCTTCACACACAGATTCTAGGAGACTAATGCATATTGGCTCCATAAGAATAGGCCTTAAAAGTTTCATATTTAAAGTCCTCTCTGACTTTGACCTATGGGCCTCTTCCTTTAGCTGATTTTGATCTGTATCTTTTCTGTGTAATAAATCATAACCATAAATACAATAGCTTTTAATGAATCCTGAGTTATGCTAGAAAATAATCAAACTTGAGGGTTGTAAGGGAATTTACAGTTGGTATAAAAAATCAGGGTTGTCTTAGGGACTGTGCCCTCTAAACACTGCAATTTGGCTAACTCTGGGCCATGCTTATAAAAGCACTATTCAAAATAGCATGAATAAAAATATGGTATATTCACACCATGCAATTATAGGCAATAAAAAGTATAAGCAAAATACAAATTCATGAATTAACATTGATCTTTCAAAGTTATAATATTAAATTTTAGAAACACACTCTAAAGTACATAATGTATTATTCCACTTACATGATGTTCAAAAACATGAAAAGCTAATCTATACTATGAGAAATTAGAAAACCTTTGCCTTATGCGTGGATGACTATTCAACGGCATGTAGCAAAAGGAACTTTTAGGGTTACACATTTATAACATTTATCAAAACTCATTGAGCTATAAACTTAGTATGTAAGAATATTTGGCATTAAAATATACTTTATGATATTTAAAATTATTATGTAAAAACAGATTAAAAATCTATTGATGCAATATTCATATTTAATTCATATTAAAATAAATAATTCATTATTTTAAAATAATAAATTCATATTAAATTTAAATTTTTAATTCATATTAAATTATTCATATTATTCATGGGGGAAAAACACTATGATCATCTTAATATATGTATAAAAATGTTAGATAAAGTTAATTTACCCTTTGTAATAAAAATGAAAATCTAAGAAAAATTAAAATTAAAAAACTCTTACCTGAAAATGGCAAACTACCAAAACCTTGAAGTAAATACTATATTTAATGGAGAAACTATAAATACATCCTTTAAACAAAGATGCCCCCAATTACTACTGTCAATACAAAAACATAATATAATTT
>PVIY010064434.1:0-10147 GCA_004026745.1 Myrmecophaga tridactyla
TTCCCACCCACCCCACACACGTCCACCTCCGCCCCCATCCTCACACTATACATCCACACACCCGCTACCCACCCCAGACACGCACACACATACAAGCATCCAGACAACCTCCTCACTGCCCGCACAGACCCAGGCTCAACGCCCAGCGAACCTCAAGCTGGGGGAGCCTCGGTTTCCTCACCTGGAGAATGGGGCCGTAACAGCCTCCACTCCACAGGGCTGTTGAGAGGCAGAAATGAAAAGTAATGTGCAGGGAGCAGCCAGCGTGGTGCCCGCACAGGGTGAACCCTCGCCTTCCAGGACCTCTGTCCCCCCCAAATCCTGTTCCCCTCCAGGTCTCTGGCCAGAGCAAGCACACTTCCTGCCATGCCCAAATGTGGATTTAAGAAATCCGAGAAGATGTGTTCACAAAGAACAAAGCACCTCTCTCAGCTTCCATGAATAATAGATCCTCCAGACCTTCTCTCCCCTCTGTGGCCCGCGCCCTCCCGGCGCCAGGCTGGGGGAGTACCTGCAAGATGACACCCTGGGGTGCGCCCTGGACGGGGGGGTGGGTGTTGGCAGAGAACAGGAATGAGCCCCAGTGCTCCTCTCCGTACGTATACAGGACCCCGGGGCCCGAGGGGGAGCGCTGTGCAGCTTACAGAGCCCTGGGTTTACCGAGACCTTCAGCATGGGAGGTGGGAGCGCAGAGGTGAAGAGGACTCAAGCCCCAGCTCTGCTGTTCTCTGGCTGTAATGACGCTAGGATGGTTACCCTCTCTGTGCCTCAGTTTCCTCCTATGGAACAAGGCTGATATAAAAGCAGTGATAGCCTGTCCCTCATAGGTATGGTGAAGGATCGAAGAGATCAGTACTTGCAAAGTTCTTAGAACAGGGCCTGGCACATAGGTAGTACTAAATGAACTAGTACTAATGCTTGTACTAGGTAACGAGGAAATAAAAGCTGATAATTACAGCTATGACAGGGAGGTCACCTACTGTGAGTCAGCGATTGTGATTAGTGATTTATATACAGTGGGTCCTGTAAGCCTGGCAAAGAGACACCACCAAGCCCATTTTACACACAGAAAAGAACTGAGGTTTATAAGGGTGAATTGGCTTCCCCCAAGATTGAATGGCAGCCAGAGAGGAGCTGGGCTGGGAGTCAATGGCAGACCTGCCTGCCCCTCCCACCCTGCCACCCTCCCACGTCCTTCCTTCTCCATCCCCTTCCTCCTGGAACCCCAGCATATAAGGGGTGTGCAGCCCATCCCAGGTACAGCGCTCAGGGCTTTATACCCGTGGGGACTCCTCACGGTGCTGCCTCACTTTATTCCCAGCTCAACCATTAGCCCCATTTCAGACCGGGGAACAGAGGTGTGGGAAGGTTGGGCATTAAAGTCCCAGCTATACAAATGGCAGAACCACTATTCAAACGCCAGGCATCACATTCCAGGTGCCCACACACCCACACACATGTCACACAACACACACACACACCTACACATACATGCCACACGCACCCCACACATATATATTCATCACACACACACACACACACAGTACCTTGAAGCCACACCAGGTAAGTCGCTGTCCCTTCCCCGAGCCTGGGTCTCCTGGGGAGCATTCCATCAAAACTTCATCCAAAGCTGGTCTACTTTCTCCTCTCAAAGCTACTTGCTTTGGTAAGGGAAGCACCAGGGGAGGACGTTGACACCCCTCTCAATAGCCCATTTTGCAGGAATCATTTTTTTAATAGTCACAAATTTACATGAGCTACTGAAACATGAAACCAAAAGCAAAAATGTCAAACACAGCCCTGTTTGTGCTGAGAAGCACAGTGGATTGTGAGTTTAGTGTCCTCTCAGTGAACACACCTTCCACATGGGTAGTCCTTTCCATACTTATTCTGGTCTTAGCATGCAACTTGTAAACATGGCAGAAGTTAGGGCTCGATACGTGCCCTTCCCTCTGAAATGCTGTTCCCAGCATGCTAGAAACCCAGCCTATCCAGCAGGAGGGGCCAGGTGAAGGAAACTAAGCCTCCCCAGCCAAGTCCCATAACCACCAGGTATGGTGACATCATTTTCTACTTTCTAGCTCCAGACAAGCTGCCAGAAAACTGTGGACACACAAGTGGCTAGAACCAACTGATTCTAGCCCAAACTGCAGAATCACAAGCAAACACATGGTTGACATGCCAAGCTACTGCGTTTGGGGTAATTTGTCATGCAGCAATAGCTAACCAATACTGCAGCATGCCATTTCTTCTGCTTGTCCCTCCAGTCTGCTCCTGACCCTTTGCCTCCCTGCTCTCTTCTGTAGGAGGCTGACTTGCATATATGACCTCAAGTGGGTCCCCTGCCTTTGGCCTTTCCTGTGGATTTAGCCAGTGGGGAGACCTAGGGAAGGCCAGATGGAAGGGGAGGGGGAGGTCAGGGTGCTGACTCCCCTAGCTCCCTCTTTGCAATCTCATCTCCCTCTACAAGGCCACAGCTCTCATCAGGAAGGGTCTACAGCAGAACCACCTGTGCATATTTTGCACAAAGATAAAAAGTAAATGAGAATAAACCTGAAGCCCTCCTTCCGGGGAGATGCTGGGCAGAAGCAGCACCAGCTCAGAGCTGGGGTTCAAGACCAGACACTTCACCCTTGGTCCCCCAGTTTTAGTAAACATACGTGTGTGTGTGTATGGATGAAACCAGCGGCTGATACCCTTCCTAAATGTTGGCACCCACCAACCATGTATGATTTGATTTACACTTTTCTTATAGTGCCTTTTCCATCCCCCCACCCGGGTTCTTTTTCTTTGCATTTTGAAGGTTCTTGGAATTCAGAACCTCACGGCCCAGCCTCCCATAAACTCACAGAAATCATCTTCCACAGGACCACGAGCAACTCGGGGCTGCGGGAAGAGACAGATGTCACTTCCTACTTCTCCTAGGACGGGGTCGCTGATTTTCTTTTGGGGAACCATCCTTCCCCGATCTCCGCCTGGAGTCGATGGGGCTGGTCTCGCGTCCCCTCCCAGGAGAGGCAGTCATGTGATCCTGGCCTGGCCACTCAGCCTATTCTCTTCCTCTGACTATAGACAATCAGCTCGAAATTAGATAAGTCACCCAATCCAGGCCAATTAGACTCAATTCTGGGACTCTAGTTGGGATCTTAGGAAGGACGTTCTCTCTCTCTCTTTTTTTCTGCAGGGCTAAAGCTGAGATGACACAAATTTGGGCTTGGTGGAGTCCCACCAGGTGGAAGAAGCCTGCCTGAGATTGAAGCCAACCCAGGAGAAAGCAGAGCTACGAAAGGATAAGAACCCAGGCCTAATGATATTGTGGGGCTGCTGGATCCAGCCGTACCTGAGCCATATGTTGTGGGCTCTTCAGTTATATCAGTCAATAAATGTCCCTTTATATCGCTTGAATTAGCTGAGTTAGGTTCATAATAATGGAGTCCTGATACCGGTGTGTATTTATACACATTACACATATAAATGTATACACATATATGCAGATAAAATAGATTAGACTAGACATATCAATTATATATAAAATATGTCTTATATATAATACCGTTTATATATGAAATTCTATAATAACCAGCAAGTGCCCCTACCCTTCCACGTTCCCTCATAAACTGGGGAATATTAAGTGGGACAGATATTTAGTAGTATGATCTGTTTTCTGTTTTATATTTTCCAGAGCATGGTAGAAGCAAGCGGCAGATAATGAGATAACTGACACAAAGAGGCAATTTTGGAGGAAAGGTGCTAGGCTCATGCAAAGTACCATCATTATGGGCTTGTTTTCTGGCCAGCTTCTCCCACAAGAAAGCAAAGATGCACCACAATCCCCCTTCTCCACCATCACCTTTCTTGGGGCGAAATAAGATGAAGCAGAAGAAGGAAAACCAGCCACGAGTGACCACACTGGCTGGGAGATTCAGCAGGGACTTACAGGAATTATCTAACACACAGTCTTTCTGGAGTCTGATCAGATAATGAAGCAGGGCTGGGCAGTAAATGAGTTTATAAGTGCATTTTCCATTTCCAACTTCTACAGAACATGCTCAGAGGCAAGAGGTTTGCAGGGCACTGTGGATGAGCTGTTGTGGTCCAAGTGGTGTGTGCCAAGCCAGGCTACCAGCTCCGTTTCAGCAATAAAATGGATCACTGATAGGGGCAGCCATTTGAGGGTATAGGAAGGTCCCCTACCTTTAAAGCCAAGTGCAAAGTAATGACTGAGTCCCCTCAGCCCTCATTTCCAGTTCTTC
The DNA here is from genome assembly GCA_004026745.1 of Myrmecophaga tridactyla. Classification (NCBI taxonomy): domain Eukaryota; kingdom Metazoa; phylum Chordata; class Mammalia; order Pilosa; family Myrmecophagidae; genus Myrmecophaga; species Myrmecophaga tridactyla. The sequence continues at coordinate 4,254 of PVIY010064434.1, forward strand.
CTCAAGGAGCTAAAGGAAAGCTTAAAGGTCATTTCTCCCTAAAAGAGGAGTTGAGGCTTTGCAAAGATGTCTAGGGTTGAGCGGCCAAGCTGCCACACAAGAGTCAAGAAAGGAAAGTGGAGCACCTCCATCAGTCTTCTTGCCTCCCTCTCGTAGCTGCTGCCCGTTGTAGGAGCTGGGGATGTGGAAGCTGTGAATAGAAAACCGAGCTCCTGTGAAACGGATGAAGCCAGAAAAAGGAGGCCCCTGTGTTAAGGATCTAAATTTGGAGGCAAGAGGACATGAAGGCAACAATCTGCTCCCCGGGGTCATCTGGCCTGGGGGCATCTTCAGCATCTCCCCTAGGAAGGCCCCTGTGTTCACTTAGGGACCATCTGACACGGAGGGGCTGAATTCAGACAGTTCCCTAGGCCAGTCCTAGCTCAGTCACTTGCTAGTCCAGAACCCTGGGTAAATTACTCAGCCCCTCTGTGCCTCAGTTTCCTTATCTGAACAGTGCGGCTCATCATTATAACTTCTTTCCAGAACTGATGGAAGAACTGGATACAAATGCTCAGTAACCGAGAGCTCTGGTTTTAGGATAATGACAGCTGCAGTATGATATCCGCAGTTTGAATTTATTTCCAGCTTCTTTTGTTTTTTTCTGTCTTCAGCACCTTCACGTCAATCTTTCCACTACCAAGTGTGGTAACTTCAGACCGGCCTCAGTGGTTGTCCCTGAGACCCTTTTTTCCACAAGGTGAAGAGATGGCACAGATGGGGCCACCGGAATGAAATGGTTGAGAACTACCAAAAGGCACTGACACTCCAGGGGCGCCGCTGTCATTTCCCACGTGTGCATAGCAATTCGGGACCCCACAAAGATTTCACAATAGCATCTCTCTGAAGCCTCATAATGTCCTCGCAAGTCAGGTGAGATGGGAGGTTTGGGGCCCACTTTACAGATGCTGGAACTGAGGAACATAAGATCAGATGACTCACCGAAGACGGGCCAGTGGCAAACAGAGGGGTTGCCTTAGAACAAAGGGCCGCGGCCCCGGCTGCAGCCTCGAATCACTTGGGGCGGGGGGCAATTAGAAATGCCAGGACCTCACCCCAAATCAGCAAAAGCAGATCACCCCTCTTGGGGGGGGGGCACAGCATCAGTACTTTTCAAATGTCCCCCAAGTGATTACAGTGTGCAGCCAGGACCAAGAACCATCAGCTTAATTGGGAACTGCCTGTCTCAATCCCTATGCACATCAGGTTTCCTTGCTTTGTGTTGGTGTTTTCCAAGCTTGAATGTGCAAGAGAATCACCTGGGAGGCTTGGTAAAGCACAACTCTCTCCAGTCCCCAAGTTTCTGGTTGAGGAGGTCTGGGGTGGGACCCAAGAGTTTGCATTTCTTATGAGTCCCACGTGATACAATGTTGCTAGTCTGGAGATCACACTCTGAGAATTACTGCTTCATGCAATGCATGTAGAATGGAATGATATGTTAATATTTTTGTTTGTTTGTTGTTATTTTTTTTAATTAATAAAAAAAAAGTCAATGCTAGAAAACAAAACCCAGGAGACCAAATTCCCTGGTCCCCGGTTTCCCTCCTGGGCTCTCTTTCTCTGGGTCAGGGCAGGTAACTCTGGTGTGTTTTCAACACGTACCAGAGAGCAGGGGAAGCCAGGCGAGGCTGAGGGCTTTGGGGCTTTTTATTTCTCTTCTTTTAAACAGAATTCACCACTTAAGGGACCATCCCTGGTCACTTGCTGCTTGTTCTTCCACAAACGGCCCAAACCCTCTGCCTGCAATGCAGGTCTTCTTAAATATTGAAGAAGTCTGCCGTTCCGCCAGCTGTCTCTGGCAGGGCTGGGAAGTGTTGATATTGACAAAGTCATAACGTGATTAATTGGGTTACAAAGCTCAGGCTGTTGAGCTGGTTTTACCAAAGACCTTCAGTCTCTTCTTGGTCCCTGACATCTCTGGGGCATCAATACCTCCTCTGTCTATACCCCCCACCCCTTCTAGCAATTGGGAAAAATTTTTTTTCGCTGCTGTGTTGCTGTTTAAGGAACCGTAGGTTAGTTAGAGCAGCCTGCAGGCGGGTGAGGATTCGAAGGAGAGAGCAAAGAGCATCAGATTGATGCAGATAGAGTTCATTTAGTCAACAAGTGTTTCTAGAGCAGCTACTGTGCGCCAGGCACTGTGCTTGGTGCTGGGGGTTCAGCTGTGAATAGAGCAGTGAATCAACCCTATTCTGGCAGAGTGGACAGTCTAGGAGGGGAAATAATGAACAAAATAGGCAAGTAAACTTGCGTTTAAGTGCCAGAGAGAGCAGTAAAGCAGGAAGGGGGAAGGAGGGTCCTGGGCATGCGGGAGTGGGTGCAATTTTAAATAGGGTGATCAGAAAAGACCTCACTGAGGTGACATGACATGTGAATAAGGCCAAAGGAGGTGAGGGGGTAGGCAGAAATGTGGAAAGGATTAATAGTGCCCCTCCTAGAAGGACGAGCGCTGAGCTGTCATTATCATCACAGTGCTGCTTTGAAACCATTATGGACCCCCAGAAAAGTCGTGTTCTTTTAATCCGATCTTGTGGGGGCAGATCAGCTGCTGGGTGGGACCCCTTGATTAGGTTGTTTCCATGGAGATGTGACCCCACCCATTCAAGGTCGGTCTTCATCAGCTTACTGGAGTCCTTTATGAGGGGAACGTTTTGGAGAAAGCTCACATACAGACACTTGGAGAACCGATACAGAGAACAGAGAGATGAAACCAAGTGACAGATGCTTGGAGACCGAAAAAGGCCCCAGGAGATGCTAACTAAGAGGTGAAATCCAGAGTTTATCCCAGAGAAGCTGAGAGGGACTTTGAATCAGAAGCTGAAACCAGAAGCCAGGAGAGAAGGCCAGCAGACTTGCCACGTGCCTTCCCAGGGGACAGAGAAACCCCAGACACAATCAGCCTTTCTTAAGTGACGGTATTCTCTTGTTGATACCTTAATTTGGACATTTTCATGGCCTTAGAACTGTAAATTTGTAACCTAATAAATCCTCTTTATAAAAACCAATCCATTTCTGGTATATTGCATTCTGGCAGCATTAGAAACTGAGACAATCACCATGAAAATAATAATAATAATGAATGTTTACTGAGCACCTACCAGATGCCAAGCCCTGTTCCAAGCAAAGCCTATATATTGGTCTATTAAATTCCCCAAACAATGCAACGAGATGTTACTGTTATCCCTATTTTCCAGATGCAGAGAGATTTAGTAACTTGCTTAAGGTCACACAGCAGCAGAGCTGGAATTTAAACCCAGGCTGACTGGCAACCATCCCTACTTCCTTCCTCTATTCTCACTCCCCATGTTTTCAGGCAAAGGTCCTACCCCCTTGGTTAATTGTAGAACAAAATCTCTCCCTGGTGAAGGTTCTCATGACCTCCTCCTTTTCAAGAAATCCATGCTGTCAACAGAGGTGGAGGGTGGGGTGGGGAGACTGGGGTTTGGGGAGGGCTTGGCCAATACCTACAGCCCTACAGGGTCAGCTTGAGGTATCCTCTCTTATACGTGGATCTGCACTGCAGCTAGGCTGGCCTTTTCAAAACCCAGATCTGATTAGCTCACCCTTCTGCGTGTGAAAGCTGTAGGGATGCCCCCATTGCTCTCAGAATAGACAAACTGCCACACTGTGGTCCTGTTGGCTCTGCCAGCCTCGTCTTGCCCTGTGCTCCTCCCAACCCCATACTGCAGCCATGCTGGCCTTCTTTCCAGATCATGGACGTCCCTCAGGGCCTTTGCACACACTGGTGCTGCTGCCAGGATTGCTCCTTTCTAACTCCTATTCATCCTTAAGCTCTCAGGGCAAATGTCACCTCCTCAAGAAGCCCTCCCACTTCTGGTTAGATTGTTTTGTGACATGCTCTCTTAGACCTGTGCCCCTCTCGAGGACCCCTGCCTCGGTTTGTGACTGCACACCCATTTGCCTGATTACTGATTCATGTCCAGCTCCCCAGAGGCTCTGTCCAGGAGGGAAGGCCTCAAATCTAAGCTGCTTACTGCTATGTCCCAGCACTGGGCATGGCGCTGACGGGTGTTATAAATAACCGAATAGCAGCTGGGGACCCCACCCCCCAAGATATTCCTGAGAAAATACAAAATCCCTTCTATCCAGGTGTTTAAAATTTTTTTCATACTGCCGTGCATTCTTTCTTCTTCTCTCTCAATGTATTTTACACAGTAAAATGGCTTAAATAAATTCTTCCTAAACTTCAACCACCCTCTAGCTTCAAATGACATCTCTTCCTTTTCCCATTCTTCAACAAAAGACATTGGCAGTAGATGATCTGTTATAAGACTTTAATTGCTTTCTGTTTTGCTAAGTGGTTTTTGAAAATCAGGTACCAGTGGAGGACAAGCAGTTTTATGGATTAACTGATTTTTTTATATGATGTGATTTTGAGCACGTTATACATAATGCTATTAATGAATCACATACTATAAATGGACATCTGACAATTTCATCCGCATCCCTAAGAGGTTATTTAATCGAGCGAAACACTTTGTGGCGACATAGGGAGGGGACTGGATCTTTTTCCTGGGAAAATGTGGAACCGAAGTTCCGCCTTGTACTGAGATCATTGGATTTACGTGGCAGTAAACCGTCGATCACTACCGAACGATGCACGCTCGTATGTCGCCTGAGGGAGATCCCAAATGACAACGCACGCTAGACTAGATCTTCGCCTCCAAAGGGGCCCCCTAAATACACACTCGGGTGTTTAGTCTCAGGCCACCGCCTCCTAATGTGCCCTTTGCTCTTGAGCATCCTGCTCTGTCTTAGGAAGTTTATTTCTTCCGTTTGGCTCCAGAAGGCAAAATGTGCAGGAGCTACGGAGTCAGGCTGAAGTGACCCTCACAAGGAAAGGCCTAGGAAACTGCACCTGCCCGAGCAGGTGCACAGAACGACCTGAAGTCTACAGGAGGTGTTCTGGTCCTCGGCCCAGGGAACCGCGGAGAGAATTCAACCACCAGAAGGAGCATCTTCTCCCCAGGAATGGCCTATGGACCAGTACCATGGAACCAGGAAACGTAGTAAACTGCAGATTTCAGGCCACTATGCCCACACCTCCTGAATCAGAATTTTTTGCAATTTTTTTTTAATTTTATTTTTTTAAATACCAAAAAAAACACCAAATAAACGCAAACATTCCTATTTTGATCATTCCGTTCTACATATATAATCAGTAATTCACAATGTCATCACATAGTTGCATATTCATCATCATGATCATTTCTTGGGACATTTGCATGTATTCAGAAAAAGAAATAAAACGAAAACAGAAAAAAAATTTATACATACCATACCCCTTACACCCCCTTTCATGGATCACTAGCATTTCAATCTACTAAATTCATTTTAACATTTGTTCCCTCTATTATTTATTTTTATTCCATATGTTCTACTCGTCCGTTGACAAGGTAGATAAAAGAAGCATCAGACACAAGGTTTTCACAATCACACAGTCACATTGTGAAAGCTATATCATTATACAATCATCTTCAAGAAACATGGCTACTGGAACACAGCTCCACATTTAACATGGGCAGGCACCAGGAATCGAACCCGGGTCCTCTGGCATGGCAGGCGAGCATTCTTGCCTGCTGAGCCACCGTGGCCCGCCCTCTCTATTACATCTTGACTAACAAGGTGATATCTACTTAATGCATAAGAATAACCTCCAGGATAACCTCTCGACTCTGTCTGGAATCTCTCAGCCATTGACACTTTGTCTCATTTCACTCTTCCCCTTTTGTTCGAGAAGGTTTTCTCAATCCCTTGATGCTGAGTCTCAGCTCACTGAATCAGAATTTTTATAGGATGGCTCTCAAGAATTCATATTAAAAAAAAAATTCTCA
>PVIY010064435.1:0-10152 GCA_004026745.1 Myrmecophaga tridactyla
TAAACCAACAGAGAAAGTTATTTTATTATCACTCATAAACGTAGGGTTCACCAATGACTTGCTTGGTTATATAGAGGTGAAGTCAGGTATCAACCATTTAGTTAACTATAAATGCTTATTCAACTCACCGTTAATTTTTACTTTCTTCTCTCATGTTACTTTAAATTAAAGGCAATACACTGCACAAGTTACACAAATATTGTTTTGGTTAATACAACAGTATGCCTGTTTAAGTGGCAGTTGTAAAACTGAAAGATGAAACCCCCACCATTTTTTCCCTTTTTTTGCCACAAAAATGCTCATTTATCAGCTGTTGTACATTCCTAGTAATAAGTTGGTTATGCTGTACCAGCCAATACAAAATACAATATGTGTGAGCTTTACAAAAGTCTCATATAACACAAGTCAAAGTGTATCATATATATGTAATAATAAAATCAGAATTTTTGTGAAAATGCAATGTGATAAAAATATATAAATCCATAAGTATACTAAAAGTAAACATTATATGCACTATTTGAATTTTATTGTATTCTAATTTTTTGAAACAGACCATCTTTACTCCAATGACAGTGTCACATTTTACATATAAAAATGTGTCATTTTGAAAATTGTGCTATGCTATCCCCAATGGTTAAGCATCTGGCTTTTCAGCCACAGATTAATTAAGTTTATCTCTAGATATGCCTTCCTTCCCTCTTACCTAATCTTCGACGAAAACTTCAGAAAGAAGACCAAAATATGTTGCTCAACATTATTTGTTTTCTATGGGGAAAGCAACTCTCTGTTACAAACATAACATACATTAGTCTTCAAACTTTTATCCTTGGAATCATTCCAATTAACAGAAATTGGTCCCAGAGATGATCAAATGTTGCATTATCAGCAACATTTAATATAAAAGGTGCCATGGGACTATCATGGTGAAAACCAAGAGATACCCTGATCTGCCTGCATTCACAGTAGCCTCCTGGGAAACTTGTGGAACCTAATTTCCAGGAGAGTATTCTATTTGAACAGGGACTAAAATAAATGTTTAGGTTAGATATTCATGTACAAAAAGGTAAATGAAAGTTATTTCAAAGGATTTTAATTATTATATTGCTGAAAAGTCTGGCTTCTTAAACAGCCTATGTATTTTTTCTTCCATGAGAATATTTCAAGTTGACGTATTTCTAGACAGATAATGCTGCAAGTAGTTTTTCACCAACTTTGGCTCATGGTAAGTATTCTTCTATTCTCAAAGTTAGAGTTTTTTAGTTTATCTAATACAAAACAGGAATATTATTAGAAGAGTGTGAAAATACATACACATATCATGTAGGCCTTACCTACCTAAGTATACATAAGTAAATGTATTTCCATTTGTATAAATGAAAATATAGATTTGATGGATTCAGAGTAATCAAGCAAGGTATATACATATCAATATAATTTTTGGAAGAAATTTCACTTTAAATAACCCCTAAAACATATCTTCTGAAAATTAAGTGCAATGTGTGTGCTATAATATTAATAAACCCCAGTAATGTCACTTAAGTTTTTAATTTTGAATCTGTAGTTTCTATTAAATAGTATAGGATTCAATAGAACAATAAATGAAGCATAAATCTCTCTATCATTGTGGTCTATACATCTAGTATTATTTTTCTGTTTTCCTGAAATTACTTTTAAGTATGAATAGAGTGTTATGAACATGATCTCTGGAATCACACATTCTTGGTAGAATCACAGATCCAACATAACTCTTTGTTGTTACATCTGGATAACTTAACATTCTATGCCCTTTTTATTTTCTCAAAAAGTTTATGCACTGCTATTACCCACGGTATAATATTTTTATCTGAATGAGTAGGTAAATAAAAGAAGCATTTATAAAAATGTCAATTTCATTTTAATAATGTGATATATATGAGCTTCTATTACATAATATCAAATGATGATTTATGGCTAATTTAGATTGAACAGTCATGTTCATTCTTTTCACTTATATTTTGTAAACTACTATTTATTATGAATATGTAGAGTATAGAAATTTTGCTTTTTAAATGCCATATCATTCACAAAACAGATATAATTTCAAAATATTTATACAAAGTATCACCTTTGATTTCTCAACAGTTTACAACAGTGAATGCTGTGGAAAGTAGGAATAACACAAATGTGCCTGACTTCATTCTTATGGGATTGACAGAATCTGGGGAAATCCAGTGGGTCCTCTTTACACTATTTCTCCTGATATACCTGATTACCATGCTGGGCAATGCAGGGATGATACTGATAATTCACCTGGATCTCCAACTTCACACCCCCATGTACTTTTTCCTCAGCCAGCTCTCATTCCTTGACCTCTCTTACTCAACAGTCATTATACCTAAAACCTTAGAGAATTTGAGTTCCAACAAATATATTTCATTTATGGGCTGTTTCACCCAGATGTCTTTTTTTTTCTTATTGGCTGTCACTGAATTTTTCCTTCTATCTTCCATGGCTTATGACCGCTATATAGCTATTTGCAATCCTCTAAACTACCCAGTTGTCATGTCCATGAGACTCTGCCATATCCTCATCACTGGATCCTATATGATTGGCTTCACTGAATCATTAGTCAATCTTATTTACATGAACAGTTTGCATTTCTGCAAATCCAATGTAATTTATCACTTTTTCTGTGATGTAATTCCACTGTTAGTTCTGTCCTGCACAGACACTCATGACTCTGAAATCATGCTATTCATTTTTGCTAGTTTAAATGTACTATTGTCTCTTATCATAATCTCTCTCTCCTATGGGTCCATTCTGTCCACTATCCTGAAGATTAATTCCACCTCAGGAAAGTGCAAAGCCTTCTCTACTTGTGCCTCCCACCTATTGGGAGTCACCATCTACTACAGCACTTCAATTTTTATTTATTTAAAACCAAAAAAGTCTTATTCCTTGGGAAAGGATCAAGTGGCTTCTGTGTTTTATACTACGGTGACCCCCATGTTGAATCCACTCATTTACAGTCTTAGGAACAAAGAAGTGAAAAATGCTCTCCTTAGATTCATGCAGAAGAGAGATGGCAGGAGACAATTTAAATGATGGGGAGGCTGAATATTTAACCTCATCTTTAGTGTCATTCCTATTTGAGTATAATTTAATCTCAAATATAAAGATACCTTTTAGTTAATTTGCATTTATTCTGAGCCACCTGTCCTACACCACACATGATCTAGAATATTTTGAACAATATGTTAAAATCTGCATAATAATAGAAAACCATAAAATGCATGCCATCCCTTTGGCCTAAATATATGAGTTTTTAAGGGCAATATGAAAAAAGTTTTGGATCATCTTTCAAAATGTATCATAGAAATAACCATGCATGTTACAATTTCACATAATTGTATTACAGAGAAGACTTCCAGGGGTCATTCCATTTATTTTTTAGAATAGAAACACAGCTGCATCATAAAAAATGTTACTTTTGACATGACAACCTAGGGTTTTAGCTCTGTCAGGTTTTTAGCAGATTTCCCCTTGGTAAATCTCAAATTCCTTAAGAGTGAAAAAAAATTGTAAATCCATTGAGTTACTGTGAAGATTAAATCAGAGGTTAAATACGGAGAATTTAATAAAGTCCTGTTAATTAGTGACCATCATAATCAGAGAAATTACAGTCTTGCAAAATTTTGAATGTACACTTTTGTTATGAAAACATTCACTGGTGATTCATAAATACCTTGATTAATCTTATTAATAAACAAATAGCTAAGAAGGGAAATTAACTTTAAACATTAGGTAGAGCATTGGAAAATATTGTGATAATATTTAGCAGTAGCAAAAAGTAAATGTGAATCCCAAGAAAATTTGATAATCATTTTAAAATATTAAAGAAAATAGAAATATCTTAATTATGTTTGATATTTTTCATGGTCTTCTAGACTATTACTTATTATGTACAGGTTTATATTACATATATGTTCCACATTTTTTCTCTTTTTTTACTGTTTTACAGTTTTCCTTTTGCACATCAGTGTAATGCTTTATAATTGCTTTGTCATTTAATGTTGGTAGAGGTATCATTTCTTGGTACATAGGTGAGATCAAGATCCTCATCTTGCAATAATTTAATACCTAAAATTATATAAATTCAGCAGATTAAAAATCTGCATGTAGTATCATCTCTTTTGTGTCTACCTGCTAATTATTTGAAGACCTCAACATTCTGTGATGTATCAATAACTGCCAGTCATTTCTTTGTTTAAATTCAATATCATAAAAAAGTCCATCTTGTTTTTTGTTGGCAAAAATGCTCAACACATTCTATTATTATGTAGACAATAAGCAGCTTGGGAAATACTTAACTTTTAACTAAATTAAGAATGCCCTACCCTCTTAAAATATAGTCCAGTGAGGACTTATGTTGTTATTATGTGTATGTAACAGAACCTTTCACCAATATAAAAGCACTAAACTATTTGTATTTTTCCTTATCCCTATTTGTATCAGTATATATCATATTTTGTGTAAAATATGGTCTGAACATTTTTCTAAATTTTTCTCCAAATTCAGCAAAACATGCTGGCTTGCCTCCTTATTTATTTATATATTTATGCATGTATTAATTTTAGATCATGTTACTTTTCTTCAAGTATCCTACAAGATGTCCCATCATACTAATGGAAAAATTAAATATTTTTACCAAAGCTGCATATCCAAACTTATCCTGCCCCTCCTCCTTATTCATAGAAACTCACCCTGTATCACTGAGTCTGTCACTCTCACTTTAGAACAGCCACAGGGACCTTTTTTTACACTTCCCTATATCCCTTAGTCCTGATGCTATCTGGAGTTTTTCATTTTTTTTCCTGAAGTTCCCTACCCCACATAACTGCATGGATTCTTTCTCAATCTATTCCTCTTAAAACCTTTCCTTACCATCTTATTTTAAATTACAAATGTCCCATCCCTCCTTCTTGGTACATTTGTTCCTGGCAGTTATCCCATTTAATAGTCTGTATATTTTGCTTATGCTGTTTGTTTCTTTTCTGTTTTCCTCTACTATGAAAGCTCTATGAGCACAAAATTTCTGCCAGTCATTTTCAATTATTTATCCCCAGTACATAGAAAAGGGCTTCAGTAAATAGGTTTGAATGGTTGAATTTTACAGATGTAATCTCTCTGCCCACAGAAATTATACAAATCGTTGATCATCAATACAAAGTTTCAAAGACAAGTTCACATTTGACCCCAGACTGGCTGACTTTAGAGCTCACAGTGTTCATCACCACTCTATTTCATGTCTGTGTCTCTACAAAAGTATGCTACTTTTGTTACAGAAAAAATATAATAATTTTTAAACCATTTTTTTAAATAAGGGTCACTGAGATGTATATTGCTGGCAGACATTCTTTTGATATGTAGAGAGAGAGTGTGGCTTTAGCAATACCAGCCTAAACTTTCAAACATACAAGTACAATCAATTTAACAGAAGGAAAGAACTTTGTAGAGAAGGAAATATTTACCAGGTAATGTGATTGCATATAGAGAGAACTGTATTTGTTGGGTACATGCTATCTTTGTGTGAGAAAGGAATTCAGAATGGTGGGGTTCAACAAAGGGATAAGAATCATCCTTGGATGTAACAGAGCAGACTTTTGTTTTGTGTTACTCTTCTCCATGACATTATCCTGGGACCCAGGTTTCTTCTGTTTTTGCTCTATTATCTCTCCAAAGGTTGTCTTTTCTGCATGGTTGAGGAGATTTCACATAGTATTCTGTCTGTATTTCAATCTGAAGGGAAAGTATCATTTTCACATTGTGGAAAAAATTCTCACATTTTTGTCGTGCAAAATTTTAAGGAAAAATTCAATTTCATGAATAGATATAGGGATGTTTGGTTGCTTGTTTCTCTTGTGTGAACATCTTTAAGGAATAGTACATTTCATCTAAATTATGAAATGTAACAGCAAAATTATTTTTATAACATTTTATTACTATTTCTTCAATATTTACGAATAACTATAATATTTTCCCTTCTTTGGAAATGCAAATGGTCAGGCTTTACTCCAAACCTACTGAACCAGAAATTCTGGGGGTAGGAACCAGCTATCTGTATTTTAATGAGCCCTCCAGATGGTTATGATGCTCCTTCTCAAGTTTGGGAACTGGTCAAGCAATAGGACTCTCCTTCAGCAGTTTTTCTACAGTAACGTCACTGAAAATAATCACTACTTTGCTTTCCTTCCAGTCCATTAAGTTCTTCCTTCCCCACCCCACATCTATTTAATCAGATTCACAAAAACTAAACTACACATTTCAAAAACAACATAAAACTTTATTATGAAATCTTATACTGTCATCAGATACAGATGAAGGAAAAGGGATAAACAAACAGGGAGATTTCATCTTCTCATGTGGTATAATTCATTTGTACTTTTGAGGTTATTTTCCTTCTAAGGATTTCTAAGCACCAGTTCAATAACTATACTTAAATCGACAGTAATAACTATCAAGGTAGTTTTGTTCTTTTAATTTTGCAAATCAAGATGACTGGGTCATCCAAGCTGTGGCTCATTCTTAACAATTTCTTATAGAATAAACCTGATTCAGAGTGTATGTAAGAAGAGGTACCAAAACAGTTGCATCTGGATTGATTTCCCTAGAAGTGGAGACTGACTATTCAGTGCAGTTGATTTTTCTCAAAATCCTGGGTTCCCCATGTGATTCTATTACTTACTGTAGTGATGGAAGAAGAAGTGGGAGCATAAGGGATTCTGCACAAAATGTCACTCCAGGCAATGCTCTGCACTGTACATAGAGAAAAGAGTGATGGTATCCATTCAAACCACTGTATCCCTACTGCAACTTTGGTGACAGGCTTTTCTCTTAAACAGCTGGGCAAAGCTGCACTCATAAATGCATATTTGCCTCAGGACATACTGGAGAAAAAGGTGATGATTTAAAATTGGGAATTGTAGTATCAAATATTCTTGAGAAAATTTAGACTTCCTATTACAAATGCAGACTATTTACTGCAAAGGTTTACACATGTTAACCATCACTAAGACTGAAAAGATGACTGCTAAAACAAGCCATATCATTTGTGTTTACAATTAGTCAGTTCACCAAAAACAAAAACAAAAGCAAAAAGACTGAGGGTTTGTGAAGCATTGGTCAGGAAGTGGTATTGAAAGTCGGTTTCAAGGTCTAGGGTACTATCAGGTATCACAAATCTCACAAACTTCTTTAAAAATAAAATGCATATTTCTCATAAATATTTAGAGAACATACTGGTATTCAAATCTAAGTAACATACTGGTATCTAAGTAAGGTGAACATATTTAAACAAACTGCTAATAAATTTCAAACCTCCCCAAGAGTACATAATTTGCACAGTAGTTTTAAAAGGAAAAAAATTACTTTTGAATTATAAATCACCAGTTTATTAGATCATAAGTAAGATCAAGATGTTAAAGATAAGCTGACCTGCTAACAAGTTTTGTTTTCAATAACAGTAACAAAAGACTTCTTTGATTTACTTTTACAATAGGTTATAAACATTTTATACCTGTACATTTGTTACCCCCACACTGAATCTACTGTTTCTTACACCTAGGGACAAAGGTACACAGCACAAGGAGATCCAACTTTGATATACCCCAATGTGTGGGTTTGGCTGTTGCACACCATTTCTTCAGTTAGGGTGATGATGCAGATGCTGGTCAGTATCACAATTAGTAATTCACCAACTACACTCAAGTTAAGTACTTTCATGATTAAGTGGATTGATTAGCTTCCAAAGCAAGCTATCTGTGGTAAGGTCTACAGGGAATCTAAGTACCATCATTTCTCTGAGAAAGTGTGTCCCAATTTCCAAAAGTTGACTAAAAACCTTTGAAATATATGAATGGTGACTGCTTATATGCATCTCTGTTTGGAGGAAAGATCAACTGTTAGTAGCACTGTTTCTGGAACACTAGCTAATAAAACGGTTCCCCTTCTTCTTCACATGTAAATGCATTTAATTATGACCTTCAATACTGGGAAAGAAACAGTGAAGTCATTCAAACTAGTGAGATATAATTAGCTGTTGGCATTTAATAGGAAATGTTGTATTGACTATTCTAATCAGAATCTGTTCACAATGCAAAGAAAAATCTCTAATATATAAAAGCAAGAATGAGAAAACAAATGAAATCATTACTGGCTACAAATTTACTACTTAACAATGTGTCTGAGAAAGAAAGCATGAGAGCATGCAAATACTCTAACACAGGGAATAGAAATAAAACTTAAAAGAAAAAAGAAAAGAACTCATACATCCTGTGTCCTTTGCTCCTCCCTCTCATTGACTCAGGATTTCAATCTACCCAATTTTTACCATTTACTTCCCCCTATTATTTGTTTGTTTTCATCCTTATTTTTTACTCATCTGTCCACAACTTAGATAAAAAGGGCACCAGGCAACCAGAGGTTGAATGATTTTACACTTCCACAAACAGTGAATAAGTGTTCCAATTTATCCACATCCTGTCCAATACTTGTATTTCTTGTTCATTTAATAGCAGCAATTCTGATAGGTGTGAGATTATATTTCATTGATGTTTTGCTTTGTATTTCCTTAGTAGTTAATGAAGATGAGTATCTCTTCAGGTGAATTTAACAATTTTTTATTTCCTCTTTGGAAAACTGCATATTTGTATCTTTTGCCCATTTTATAATTGTTTTATTTTTCCTTATGTTGTATTATTCTTCATACATGCTGGATAGCAAAACACTTATCAGATGTATGTTTACCAGATATTCCCTCCCATTCATTTGGCTGCCTTATCAATATTTCTAAAACATATATTTTTATTGAGAAATATCCATACACTTCAGACCAACCATATTATACAATCAACAGCTCACAATATCATCCTATAGTTCTGTGTTTTTCTCTATGATCACTTATAGAAAATTTGCATCACTCTAGGGAAGGAAATATAAAGAACAAAAAATACTCAAACATCTCATACCCCTTACTTCTCCCTCTCATTGACCCACAGCATTTCAATCTACCCAGTTTTCCCTTTATTTCTTTTATATCCTTCTTTTCTTTTCTTTTTTGTTTTTAACTCCTTTGCCTTACCCTGGACAAAAGGAGCATCAGAAACATGATTTTCATAATCACACAGTCATATTGTAAAATCTTTATAGTTATACAGTCTTCTTCAAGAATCAAGGTTACCGGAACACAGTTGAACAGTGTGAAGTACTTCCCTCCAGCCACCACAATGCACCATAGACTAAAGAGGAATATCTATATAATGCTTCAGGATAATCAACTGTCAAGTTCATTTAGAGTGAGAGGCCACCTGTGAGCAACAAAAGAGGCTCTACAGAGTAGACTCTTAGACATAATTATCAATAGGCTAAACCTCTCATTTTCAGGAATAAGATTAATAGGGGTGAGCCCCAAGATTGAGGGATAAGCCTTTTGAGTTGGTTGTCCTCACTGCTTGCAAGAACATCAGGAATTCCCCAGATGGGAAGTTTGATATTTCTTCCTTTCTCTCCAGTTCCTAAAGGAGACTTAGCAAGTACTTTTTTATTTTCTGCCCAAATTACTATGCGATATATTGGGGTATATGCTAACCTGTACAACCCAACAAGATCTCATGCATTTTTCAAGATTCCATGTAATTGTGATTTTCTAGTAAATTAACCCTGCAAGTTAAGTTAAAGAATGTGCTTCCCAAAATATAAATTTTGCACCAAATAAACATCTCACCCTTGATCTCACACAGAGGTTGAACTTTGAAAATATGACCTATATCATCCTTAACTAAATATTCTGATTTACTTGAGTCCTATACATATGAGCTACATTCATATATCTAGACAAAAGCTGACCATATTTTCAGCTTTTTTAACAGTTGCTGACTGGGTAATCCTGACTTCCATACCTTCAGTGGTCTAACTCGGAGTCTCAGATATCAAATAAATATCCAAAGTTTCAGGGAATGACCAAGTTATATGCAAAAAGCTCAGTATCTCAAAATTGAGAAATATCAGTTACAATTCCTAAATACATGTGACTGCTGGGAGAGCTTGCAATCTGGGAACATTGAAAATAGCCCCCAACCTGATAACCCATGTTCTCACCTTCAATTCTCTGAGTTT
>PVIY010064436.1:0-10150 GCA_004026745.1 Myrmecophaga tridactyla
GGTTCCTGGTGCCTGCCCATGTTAAAAAAAAAAAAAAAAGTCCAAGTCAGCCCATTGTAACATTGCAGACCAGTTCCATCAGACACTGTAAATACCAATTTTAAATAAAAGGAGAGGAGGCAAAGGCCCCCTGAAATGTTAAATGAAAGAAGTCTTTAAAAGTTTCAAAGGGCTGGGAAAGAGATGCCACTAAACTCCCAGAGAGATCCCAGAACCAGGAAGACCCTTTAAAGTAGTAGTGGATAAGTAGCACACTCACTGCTATGGGGAGATGGTTCGCATTCCTTCATAATGAAAAGTCAGCAAGTAATAGGGTCTTCTTAGAGCCAGCCTTGCACTTCCCACAAGTCATACCTCATTAATCTGGAATTTCTGGTACAACCTGCAGCTTTGAGTTAATGTTTACTTTTTTATTACATAAAAAAAGAATAATCACAAAGCCAATAATGAGTGCCAATAAAGTTTGGCCTTTTAAAGCACTTAGTAGTAGCCATTTATATAAAAAGCTAATGGTTAAGATTACTAAATTTTCAAAAGACCTCATATAGAAAAAAAGCTATCAGTTACTGCGTGTAACTGACCTTAATTTTGAAATACCTAATTTTTACCTTAATGACCCCCTTTCTTCTCAGCTAAAGGATAGAGTTTATGTTAGTAAAGAAGTACTTGACTTTCACTAATTCTATAAAACATCATGCTCTGGACAACATTGAGCTAAGGAATTTAATGGCACCTATTTTTGTATTTTCATTATATTCACGATCTCTTTGAAGGTAGCAAAGTTTTCAGCTGTGATTACAAAGTATGTGCCTTAAATCCTCCACTCTAGATCCAAAGTATGGGAACTTCATCATTAAATAAGTTGTAACAGCTTTGTTACCCTTTGCATTTAACTCAAGAAACAGAGAATTTGATCTTGAGAGTCTTCTTCCCTTAAAACAGGGCCTGATGTGTATGCAGGGCTTCTGGGCTGGGAACCCGGTCATGTGTATTGTCACAGAAGGTCACACCACAAGTGTCAGGGTCACTTAAAACAAAACCAGTGGAAAGGCATCCTCTCTTTCATATGACTTTATAAAGGAAACTTACCTGGTACCTTGGTACCACTGAGGGACTAAAGCAGTTCATAATCACCTTCATATTTATAGCATCATATAAAGACATTGTTACCCTGAGGTATAGTGGGGTTTTTTCCATTAGTTTTCTCTGTAAAATTAGGTTGAAAGGAGAGTATGTTTTAATATTTCTGCATATAAATATTTCCATTTTTTTATCTTTGGTCCATCTTTACTAAGAAAAATGTAGAAAATAATTCACTAACATAATGCATTATTGAACATTTGCATGGTAATATTGATTTGGGTGCCATTAGACTTTTGCCTAGCATTGGTCAGTCTCAATAATTACAAAGGGCTGTATTCAATCTAGTAAATAATAATGTTTAATGACGGTTATTTATATACTGTCGTCGCCAGAAAGCCTTGCCAGAGAAATTAACTGCATTCACCAAATGTCCTTTTTTCTTTGGCTGAGAAATAAATAGGATAAGACTGTTTTATTCTGAATTCCAGTTAAGGGAAGAACCTGGGAAAAGGTTAACATTGCTGTTACTCATACTGCAAAACATTACTAAATTCGTTAATTGTTCTGTGTACACGGATGTTTAAGAGCATCCTTTCACTGGTGAAATGGTGGACATAAGTGTGTTATTGAAATAATACTAACCACAACAATCCCATAGAGACCTGTATGTCTGCAATGGAAGATTGTTGCATTTCTGAACGCATTTTGTATTCATGAGAAACGAAAATGTAGTGGCGGAAATTTTTAGAATCTCTAAAAATTTTTAGAATTTTAGTTTTTTATAAAGTTTGGGACTTCAAGGTAGCAACAAAGGATACTGAAAATATATTTCCTTTTACTATGTAAAACTGCTTTTTATGATATAATTTCTCAATTTTCTGTGTTTGAAATCTTATGAATTAGAAATATCTCTAGATATAGATACTTAAAAATTAATGGTAACAATGTAATTCAGTGACAATTCAACAATTTTATTTTCAACTATTCAACAATTTTACTTTCAGGACAAGTATGTTTATTGTATGACATATATATATTATCTTGTAATGATACATGCTCTAAAAAGTATATTTAAGCTACTCCAATTCTAAAACCGTCTTCTCATTCCCCAGAGCACAGAGAAGAATTTAATCTTCTATTAGCTCACCAACCCTCTTTGTGAATTTTACCTAATCAAATATTGTGTCTTATTTTATTCAAAATGATTTGTTGGAATCTGGCTCTGTGTTCCAGAAAACTAATGTGTTTTAATTTTAATTGACAGGCATTTACTTAAAAAAAACTAACATCCCTCAAAAAAAAAAAATTGTGTGCCACATCAAAAACTGAAGCCAAAGTAAATCTTCTAGCCCTATGGGGATTATATGCATAATTCACATATTATGCAAATTATCAATTAAGTTTAGCAATAGATCTAGTTAAATATGTAAAAGGGAAAAAATACAAAAGCTTTCAAAGAAATGATTGAAAGGGACTGTTTAGAGCTGTGTATCTCACCAATAGCACTACAAATATAGATAAGTTCTTGTATGAACCACTTCACTTCAAAGGTTAAAAAAAAAGAAGCTTTCGAACACCCTGAAACATATCCTAAATGTCTTTTTTAGGCGTGTATGGCTACATTTACTTCCTCCTGCTTCCACCCTCATTGACTATATGAATATGGATATTGCTTTTAAAGCTGTAGGAATGTCATCCTTCATGCTATTAAAGTAGTACAAAGTGAGATGAGAATCTAATTTGGTGAGAAATGTAGTTAAAAGTTGCAAAGGTCTGGAAGGATATGCATTTTCTTTTTCTCTTATTTTATAGTCATGCTAAGACTTATGAAAGACCAGTCATTTCTGTTAGGATATTCTTGTACAATATAGTATTTATTTGAAAACACTTAAATCTTTACTTAAACTAAGAATTTACAGTATTTGGCCTGAGTCAATAAAATGCCAGTGTTAACGTTATTGATGTCAGCACAGTATCAACCGTAATATAATGAGATGATGTTTTGATTCTTTGTTAGTAGAAATTAAAACACAATGAGTGGGTGGGCCACAGTGGCTCAGAGGCAGAGTTCTCGCCTGCCATGCTGGAGACCCGGGTTCCATTCCCAGTGCCTCCTCATGCAAAACAACAACAACAACAAAAATGCAATGAGAAAGATTAATATTTAAAATGGAACATTTTTACTTTAATTCAAATAAGCTGATAAAAAATTTAATCTTAAGCTTAGTGAAACACGATTTGTCATGGCTTTTTGGATCCATGACAAAACCATTCAACTGAAATTTTGAGGAAAATTTGTATATTATACATGAGAAAGAAGGAGAATATTTTTAATTGATATATTTCTTTAGGTCATTATGCTACGAAATGAACATCTTGAAATATAAAAGAGCTAAAGATCTTTCTGTTGGAGAAGTAGCCAGAACTTACATAGAATCCATCCATTCTTTTGTTGACTGTTCAGTTCTTGTCAAATACTAAAGGCATCACTGGAGTTGGAACTTAGCACTTCCAGTTTAAAACTGCACCATTTGACTGAACCAGTATTCCTCCTAATAGAAGTAACTGGATTTCCTGTACATGGGAATTACAATCAGTATTGCCTCAAAAAGCATATTGTATTTTAGTGTGGCAAAGGAAAATGACTGTGGACCTTTCACTGTAGACTCAGGTTCAGTCTATTTTGTTTATTCTTTTCAGTTCATGTTACCTTGATAAAACGGTAGTCTAGGAACAAGTGAAGACTTACAATTAAAACAGAACTAAACCAAAGCTTTGATTTGGTATATGAGTCACCACCTTAAATTTTTTTTTAATAACTGAATTGTTATTCATTGGAAAAATTTGAGTCTCTTTAATATGGTGTAATAGAAATATTTCCAGACAATTTGTGTACCTTAATCACGCTGTCTTAAAATTTATTTCTAGGTGGTAGCTAAAATTTCTTAAAACTGGTTGTATCTTTGCTGGTATAGGAAAAAAATGTCATAATGGCTATGGGTAAGATTTTCCCATTCTTAATTAAATATCAATAACAGGAAAAACTACCGAAGTTCTGTTTCAGCCTCTATACTATATAAAACAGTCAAAACAGGAATATGGGAGAATGATGGAGGGAAGCTCAGGTAAACAATCACCAGGCTATGAGACTTCATCTCAGTGCTAGAGAGTCAGGATGTAAGGCAATGAATGCAACTTATTTAAACCAACAAAAAGAGATGTTACTGCTCCATTCAGTACATAGCAGCTTCACAGTCTGCAGTGATCTGTCTGCCCTCAGGACAATATACAAAAATTTGTGTACAGAATAACACTGCTTTTATTATTGGACATGAGCATTCTTTTTTATGCAGATAGTGCTGTTAGTTCCTTAGCTTAATTTTCTTTTCAAGAAATAAAAGTTTCTTCTGAAAATAATAGAAGTAGTTTATTACTTTACAAAGTGTAATATCCTTATCAGAGGTAAATAGGAATAAAATTTATGGCACCATTTTCATGTGGTTGGGTAATTCTGTTTTTTCTTTTTCTCCCTTTCCATTTTTTTCTGGGTTAGGGCCCAATAGGTCAAAATTACAAGACATGCTTGCTAATTTGAGAGATGTTGAGGCACTTCCCTCTTGGCAGTCGCGTGTGGGTTCACCTTCTGGAGGCAGCAGCTCCAGACTTCCTGAACATGAAATAAATAGGGCAGATGAAGGCAAGTATTTAAGACACTATGGAGCACCAAAAGCACTTGGATACACATACCTAATTTCAGTTGCTAGAAATGACTCTGTAGGAGAGAAGACTTTCATTTTGCAAATGCTTGGTTTATATAGTATTCCGTCAAGGTAGGTTTTCTTAGAGTCAAAGTGAACTGATTCCAACTTCAGTCTTTAAGAGTTGAAAAAAGGGTGCAATAAACTTAAAAACCAAGTCTGAATTCTAGTTTGGGATATCCCCTAGTTCCACAGAAGCCCATGCTGTAGGACCTTTCCAATAATAAGAAGGTTAAGAGTCTAGGTAATAAATGTGTAGTAAATGTTGACTTTGAAACTCTCATAAACATTTTAAATATCTTACTTAGCCAGTTTATCACTGATAAAGGAAAAAGGAAAAAAAGTCACCTGAAAAAGTCTGGTCATGTTTTCTGATTTTTGTTTTTCCTTGTTTTGTTCTAGCCCTTATCAACATGCATATAATTTTTACATAATTATAGTCATCATGTAAAATAATTCTGTTTTGTTATATTTACTTAACACCATATCATAAATATAACTTTCATAATTATAATTTTAATGTTGCATATTATATTTTAGACTTAATACTAAACCTAGATATTTAGTTTTTTACAATTCTTTTTGTGTCTGTTCTAGTTTGCTAGCTGCTGGAAAGCAATGTACCAGAAATGGAACGGCTTTTAAAAACAGGAATTTAATGAGTTGCTAGTTCTAAGGCCAAGAAAATGTCTCAATTAAAGCAAGTAAAAAAAATGTCCAAATTAACAAACCAGCAAGAGTTTACCTTCACTCAAGAAAGGCTGATGAAGTTCAGGGCTTCTCTCTCATCTGGAAAGGCACGTGGGGAACATGGCAACACCTGCTAGCTTCCTCTCCAGGCCTCTTGCTTCATGAAGCTTCCTGGGGCCATTCTCCTTCTTCAACTCCAAAGGTCACCGGTTGGTGGACTCTGTGGTTCTCTCCTCATTCTGTCAGGGTTCTGTGGCTCTCCCCTCATTCTCAAAAGGCACTCTCTCCAAAATGTCTCCTCTTTCAGAGGATTCCAGTAAACTAATCAAGACCCACATAGAATGTGTGGAGACACAGCTCCATCTAATCAAGTTTAATACCCACAACTGACAGAGTCACATCTCTGTGGAGATAACTTAATCAAGTTTCCAGCCTATGGTACTGAATAGGGATTAGAGGAAACCATTGGTCCCAAAAGATTGATTAAGATTAAAACATGGCTTTTTCTAGGGTACGTCCTTACAAACTAGCACATTGTCTTACACAGATGTTCTGATTTATCTATTTATAAATTCCTATATGTAGAAATTGATTTTTAAATGATATTTACATTATCTCAATATCTTGATTAACATAAATATAATCTTGATTAATGAATATTTTTTCAATTTTTTAAAAAAAGATTGCCTCAATATTCCAATCAGTAATTATTTGCAGAATATATACTACTTCAAATTATTGTTTGTCTAACAAAATTGTTTGGAAAGAAAGCTACTGAATAATCACATTCATTTTTCTTATTTTTAAATTTATTTACATTTTAGGGAGACATGAGCTCTCATTGTTGGAATACTTTTTCAATATTTTCATGATTCAGATACTTTTTCAGTGAAATTTTTATCATTACATAATTATTTGTTGAAGTTAATTATAGTATATTTGGAATTTATTACCTATATATCAAATAAAGAAGAGTCTACACATTATACTCTCAACATACAATTAATTTGGGGACATGGACCCATGTTTTGTGAATTACACATTTAAAATCATGGTCCTTAATATGTTTATTGTATATTAGGAGAGCCATTTTTTTTTACATCATAGATATTAGAATTTTCATCAGTTTCATTTAGTCTAGGAGATTGTTTCTAGATGAAGGAGAAAAGTTAGTTTTTCTCTTATTCTCATAACTTAAAACTAGTATTTTATCTGAGATTTCACATTAGATAATATATAGACCATGTAGGATTCTAATTAAAAAACCCAAAACATTGTTATAAGCCACTGAAAGCGTTTGGGGGGAGGGCGGGGCGTGGCGCATGGTCTGGGAATCGAACCCGGGTCTCCCACATTTAAGGCGAGCATTTTACCACTGAACCACCTGTGCCCCATGGAAGCACTTCTTTTTTGCATGGGCAGGCACAGGGACTCGAACCCAGGTCTCCAGCATGGCGGGCGAGAACTCTGCCTGCTGAGCCACGATGGCCTGCCCCCTGAAAGCACTTTTGATAGTAAAAGTACTTAAGAATCTTAAAGCTGAAGCATTGAATGTTTAACTTTTTTTATCTATAACAATGGCCCTAGACCTTCCTTCTCAGTCCAGATTTTTCAGATATAGAGAAAGCACTTAAGAAATAGATTGTGAATTTACTTCCCTGCAGCTGATGCCCCTTGGTCTCCAGTCACTTTCAGAAACAGCTCCCATAGTCTTCATGTGCTTCCTCCATGGACAGCCTGTAGAACTCGAGGGCATCATTATTTGTGTGTGTGTGTGTGTGTGTGTGTGAGCAAGAGAGAGAGAGTACATGTACACATAAACAATTTTTATTGCTTTACTTTTATTTTGATAGTTCAGAAGACGGTGTCACATTTAAGAGGCACAACTAAATAATTTTGTAGGATGATGAGTAGGGTCAGTAATGTTTCTGATGTTTAGTTACCAGATAGAAACGTAACCTATAATGTTAAGATCTCAGCACATTAGAGAGCAATCAGACCACAGTGAGGTCACTGGTGTGCTCTTTTCCCAGCCCTGAATTCTGCTAACTACTTACTGGTCAGTGTGGAAGCCATTGCCCTTCTTTGTTCTCAGATTTTACTTGACCATTTCTAGAGTTAGTCATATTCTAAAATGTTTACAGTTTTAAAGATAACTTATTTTTTCAACTCTTACCCAAAACTATTGAGTTTCTGTACTATAATTTAGGTTGAACTTAATTATCTTTTAAAAATGATCCTATTTATAATCTATTATGCATTATTAAACTATCTGATCCTCTTATTATATTGAGTTTATTAATTGTTTTCTTGTTACACCTTTGTATTTCTTCAAAGGAAACTATTGTTGGCGTATTGTTAATATTGCCTATTTGTTTTGGTTATATAAATTCAAAACTTTTTTTGTTTTGAAAATTGTAACGTGATCGTTTACTGACAAATCAGCAAGAATTAACATTGAAATATAGTTGTCTTTCTGTCCTCAGCTAAATGTTTAGGTATTTTGTTTGTTTGTTTCTTTGATAACAAGCAGTAAAGATGCACTCAAGAAGATGATTTACATTAAGGAATCACTTTAATGGTATTTGAGTCCTTGCTCTCCACCAGTTGAGCCTGTTTGAATAATAGCCACAGAGGATCCCACATTAAAAATGTGGAATTTACAGAAACAGGCCCAGCCAAAAAGTGAGAATATTTTACTATAACCTTAAATATTTTAATTACCATTTTTCCAGTAGAAAAATACTTATTCTTTACTTGCTATTAAATTTCTCAAATATCTCTTCTAGTTCTTCCTTCTTCACCATGTCATGTGATTTAGAGTTTTTTCCCCTCCGTTCTCTCAACCTAATGTTAGGTTGGAAAACTGAGTCTCAGGAAGAAGTGACATCAGCAGATGGTTTGCCCAGGATTTGTGAGTCCTCATTGCAGTCATGTTTGGGAAGCACCTTTTCTTTACTGAAGGTTCTACTTTTCCTGTAAACAGGTATTGGTGTGTTTAAAATCCTTAGTCCCCCTGCCCCCTTTGTTTAGTAGGTTTGGACGTCTGGGTGGAGGGAAGGGAGGATAAGGGTTCCATCTCTCTCTCACTTTGTATTTTGGCCTTGAGCCTTTGGGTACATTCCGTACCCACCAGTGTGTCTACAGTGAGAGACAGTAACACTGCCATCACTGAGCTCTTAGTGCTTCCCTTGGCCAGACATGAGTCAGTGCAAACCCTCTCATCAGCTGCCAGCTGCTCCTGATCCCCTTGGTGGGGTCCTTTTTGGAACTTCTCTCCTCTCTTGGGTCACGTGGCCCAGAATCCAGCATCTGCCAGCAAGAGCCCTCCCTCAGCTTCAGGCGCGGCTATTACAAGAGTGCAGCTGAACATCGGATGGAATTAGAGAAATTTTACTCCTGATAAACGACCTCTATTGCCCAGTTTAAAAGAGATCAGTGACATTCCTACTGCAAGTTATATATAGGCAGATAAAATACTTGATTGATCAGTCTACCCCCGATAGCTCAACCAGACCCTGCTAAAACCAAATTTATCCTTGTATGGATCATGTGTGTTCAGCAAAGAAAAAGTGTTTCCTGCCATAAATTGTGCCTTTTGTCTTGCTAGTTCTTTGGTCACAATGGGTATCATATTAGACTATAGAATAGGAATGTCTTATCATATATTCTTGACTAAAAATTTTAAAGCATTGAAAAAAGTTACCTGCTGAAGGGAGCTTAGTAATAATACCTTCACATTTAAATAACAGTGGCCTATTTTACCCCTGAACTTTAAACTTGGAAGTGACTTGAGCAGGGACAGCACCTGCCTGTAAATAACTGCAATACAATGTATAAAATGACAAGTACTGGCTTTAAATCCAGCTTCCATTGACAATCCTGCTAACCAGTTGTAAGTACTGTAAGTGTATCCCTGGTGACGTTCTGAGCGATGAGTAAACTAGTGGCTTGGACAGCTCCTGTGGCGTCAACCACAGACACATTAACTTTCCTGAAAGACGAGGAAATGAAGGTCCTGCTTATTAAAATCCTACTGTGTGCACATCCCAGGCTGTTTTACTTATAGAATGCCATTTAGTCGGTCCTTGTGAGAGGTTTAGTGTTGTCCTTTTCTTTGTTTTGTTTTAAACATAGAGAAATCTAAAATTTTGAAACGTTTGTTAGATAATAGTAGAACTGGAAATTGAAATCAGAAGTTTCTGCCCTCAAAGACCATGTTGTTTTCCCTGGGTGAGGCTGTCTCCATTTAGTCAAATAGATTATGGCCATGCAGAAAGGATCTCTAACAGGATTTTATTACTAAATGAGGATCTTGTTTTCGAAGCCATGAAAATACGGTGTTAGGTAAGTGTTCTTATATATCCTGTAATCGAGAATTGTATGTTACCATAGTTTTCTAGAGGTGATTTTATGACATGTATTCTGTCATAGTGTTCACTACTGAATATTAGAATGGTAAAAATGATTTTTTCTCTCTTATTTAGGAGTGCCTCTATTGATGTAAACCCATCTATACATTCAGAGCTCATAAGTATGTGCTTTTTATATGCTTTAAACCAACGTCATTGGAACTCAACCTGATTATGCATTTGTGTTATGCATTTCTCATATGTTGT
>PVIY010064437.1:0-10158 GCA_004026745.1 Myrmecophaga tridactyla
GGCGGGGTAAGAGGTACGGGATGTATGAGTTCTTTTTTTTCTTTTTATTTCTTTTTCTGGAGTGATGCAAATGTTCTAAAACTGATCATGGTGAAGAATACATAACTATGTGATGATATCATTAGCCAGTGATTGTATGATATGGTTGGACTGCAATCATGTGGATATTTCTCAATAAAAATATTTTTTGAAAAACAAACAAAAAAAATGTTATATCGAGCAAACTGGGGCATTAACAGCTCCCCCAACCCCCAGCGCAATTTACATCCTAATTATGCTGTTTGCAAGACGATTCCAAAGAATTCTCAGACTGCCGCTTCGGGCTGCAAACAGGTTGAGCGGCTTGGCGGAGGAGGCGAGAACTGATGGACCCTGCCGCCGTGACTGCCCGGAGACTCTGGCGAGGACGTCGGCAGCCCAAAGGTGAAGCTCCCGGGACGGCCGCGGCCCGGGACTTCCCCATACCCGCTCCTACCTCAGCGGGCCCCGCGGAACCCCCGCCACGACCGTTATTCGGCCGGCGGCGCCCGCCGAGCCCCAACCCCGCGACACCCAGCCCGCCGCTCCCCGCGGCCAGCGAGGGGACGCACGCCCCCGCCAGCCCCCGGGCTGCGCCCTCCCACGCGGGGCGGACGGGAAGGCGGGGCCTCGCTCGCCGCGCCACGCGACGCGGCCAATGGGAGCGCGCGCTGCGAGGCCCCCCCCTCCACCGCCGCGAGGGCTGAAAACCCGGCGCGCGCGCCACGGACCCGGGCACTCGGCACCACGAGGGCCGAGCACGCGCCTGGCCGCCCCTTCCCCGCCCGCGCACGGCGTCGCCAGGCCCGCCATGTCCGCGGACCCCAAGGCCCCCGAGCCGCCGGCCTGGCGCTACTTCACCTGGGACGAGGTGGCGCGGCGCACCGCGGGCGAGAAGGAGCGGTGGCTGGTGATTGACCGGAAGGTGTACAACATCAGCGAGTTCAACCGCCGGCACCCTGGGGGCTCCCGGGTCATCAGCCACTACGCGGGACAGGATGCCACGGTGAGCGCCGCCGGGAGGGGGACACGGGGGGGGGCGGGGCCGGGCGCCCGCGGTCCGAGGCTCCGTCCGCTGGAGACAGGAGGTATGGCATCCCCGGCCCAATGCTAACTAATTTGGAGAAAAGACCCGCGAGGCGCCGGGACATTCCTGTGGTCCGGGTGGTTGGGATGCAGCGGGTAGGCGGATGCAAGGGCAGGAGACCGGCCCCCAAAACGAGTTTGGGGAGTGGAGATGGGCGCCCAGGAACGTGCAAACTCAAAGGGCTGTGCTGCCCGTTCGTGCAAACCGCCTGTGGCTCCCAGACTGCGTGGTGGGGAGGCCAGGAGCTGGAGTGGAGGGAGGAGAGACTGGGATGCAGAGCACCGGGGAAGGCGGTGCTGCTGGGGAAGGAAGGGTCATTGACCCGGAGAGGAAGTCACGTCCTGCCTCGGTGGCTGGGAGGGGGCGCTCCCACGCCTGGACGCACCCACGCCTGGACGCACCCACGCCTGGACCGAGCGTGCCGGGCTCCACTCAGGATGGGGAGCGGGGCGGGAGCAGAAGGGACCTCTCTCGGAGGCAGGGCTGAGACGGGAAGCCACCGAGCTCCCACTGCCTGGGGAACCCCGGCGTGCAGGGTGAAGACAGGTGGGCGGGGTGTGGAGGGGGGCAGTGCCGGCTGGAAACAACCAGCTCCTGCTTGCACAAAGAGGGGTGTGGGTGCCTTGTGCTGAAGGTGAGGACTCCTGCGTTAGCGAGGAACTTCGGAGTCGTTCTCGAAGTCTGCCAGGGAGCTCCCCGAGCCGCAGGCCAGCGTGGTGTCCAGCTGCTCACGTCAGCGGACTGCCGTTTGCACTTCAGGGCTGCAGACCCGCTGCGGGCCCGCGTCCCTCCTCCCTCGGGCCTTGTTCCGCGTAGTCACTAGCCCCCCGTCTTGCTGCTGCTTTCTAGCCCACTCGTCCTCGGAGCTAAGGTGTTTGAGGAATCCAGCCCAGGCGTCCTGCTGGGCTGGAGCGCTAGGGATCACCCCTTGGACCCAATGTTTATTTCGCTTCTCCGCATCCCCTTCCCCTTGCATCCCTCTCCCACCCTTCGTCCAGCGGCGGGACTCCTTTTGCTGTCCCTACCCTCCGCCTTGTCATTCTGAGCAAGCCTTGGACCACCGGGATTCTCGTTCAGTCCGCAGAGCTTGCAGGACAAGGAACCGCCCCTCCCTCTGATGCAGCCAGCTGGGGCTCCAGGCCGGAGCCTGCGCAAACGGAGCAGGGACCCATGCCGGGGTTTCTTGCAGTGTGATTTGGGGCCGCGGCGGGGATGGCGATTGGTCAGGATGTGTGGTGCCACCGACTGCCGGCTCCGCCCCAGCTCCCGCCCCTCAGACCCTCGAATTCTTGCTTAGAACCTGGGGCCACCAAACCCAGGGATGTGGAGCTAGTTGGACGTGGATCTAGTTGGACATGAATTTTTTCGCTAAGGGACTCCACCTCGCAGATCCAAAATTAGCTGCCCTAGGGCACGGGGTAGTCAGAGTTCTTGGCAAAGTATGAAAGCCTACCCGGGTCAGCGTCGGGACGGGAGGGGGTTGGGGGGGGATACAGGTTCCTTAGTTTGGAGTTTGGGAGTCACCACTACTCTATCAAAGCATTTTATAGAGAACACAGGTTCAAAGAGGGAAGGGACTTGTTAAATGTCCCACAGTAAGGGATAGAGAAGTCTCAGATCCCTACCCATCCCATCTGGTTGTTTCTCCTATCTAAATTCTTGTGCAAAAGCTGTCCCATGCCCAGGTGGTCTTTCTGGGTGGTCCTCTCCACCAGGCCTCCTGTCCCTTGATGTGGTGCCTACTAGGCCCTAGATGCTGGGTAATCTTGAGTTATGGATCCCTGGCAAAGGTATGGGCAACCTCAAAGCGTACATGGTCTGATAGAGGTGGTCTCTGCCTCTACAGCCTGGGTCCTTGCTGGCAGGAGGGTTGAATACTGCAGGGTGGAGAAAGTGGCCTTTGGTATGTGCCCTCCAGGAGTCTGGGGGGGCGGGGCCGGTTTCCTCACCTTTCTTCCTTCTCCCTGTCCTTGCAGGACCCCTTTCTGGCATTCCACATCAACAAGGGCCTGGTGAGAAAGTATATGAACTCTCTCCTGATTGGAGAACTGTCTCCAGAGCAGCCAAGTTTTGAGCCCACCAAGAATGTGAGACCTTGTTTGCTCTTTGAGCATTTTATGGTTGCTGAGGGACAGGGGGTAGAAGGAAGGCCTAGATACAGCCACTGGTGACCACGATCAGTAATTCTTAGGAGTCTTGAGGTCCCTGCTTCTCCTGTAGTCATTGGATTACAACCTCAAGGGAGCAGAGCTTTGGACCTGTGGTTCTTCCAAGGCCACTATTGTTATCATCAACATGAGACTTATTTATTGAGCATGTATTATGTGCCAAGGATATCCTCATATAACTCTCACACTCACAGATAAGAAAACTGAGGTTCAGAGAGGTTAAGCAACTCATCCAAGGATCACACAGTAAATAGCAGAGCAGAGACATGAATTCAGGTCTACTTGGCACCAAAGACCACATTCTCGTAGGCAGGAACCCATATCACCTCCTCCTGTTATCCTTCAATATTTTGGTATCGGGCAATGATGGCTCAGTGGCAGAGTTCTCGCCTGCCATGCTGGAGATCCGGGTTCACTTCCCGGTGCCTGCCCATGTAATTAAAATATATATATGTATTTTGGTACTTTTGCCCAAGATTGTCTTCCTATAGGTACCTCAGTGGGGGGGCGGGGGTCCTTGACGCAAAGAGGACCTGAGTTTCCAGCAGTGTTGGGTGGCAGCTGGGAAGAATAACAGACCCCTCCTCCCTGCTGTGCCACAGAAGGAGTTGACCAATGAGTTCCGGGAGCTGCGGGCCACTGTGGAGCGGATGGGGCTCATGAAGGCCAACCACGTTTTCTTCCTGCTGTACTTGCTGCATATCCTGCTGCTGGATGTTGCTGCCTGGCTCACTCTATGGGTCTTTGGGACGTCCCTTGTGCCCTTCCTCATCTGTGCGGTGCTGCTCAGCACGGTTCAGGTGAGAGCCCTCGGCCTGTTGTGTGCACAGCTCTGCTCGGTGTCCCCGGGGAAAGCGCTCCATAACCTTCAGAAGGCCAAGCAACCATGCCCTCTGGTCACAGCAGAGCTGAAGATAGGCCAGGGAGGAGGTGGCGCAGAAAGAAAACTTACATTCCATGGCCTGGCTTTTATCTGCTCATAAGTTCACACATACCTCTTTACTTCTCTTGCTGCTCTGCAGCTGCTTTTCCCAGGCTTCCCTTCTTCCTATGGAATTTGTGCTCTGAAACTTCGTGCTCAAGTTCTGCTAGAGCCCTAGTGTGCCAAGAACCAAGATTCTGGTTTCTCACATAAGCTTTGCTTCCTCCCCAACCCTAGCATTGCCCAAAATGCTAATAATAATGGTCAGGTCCTAATAGTTAGCTGTGAGAACCCATCTGCCAAACCTTCTACTCACCTCTGAGTTTGTCAGTCTCTGTCCTTTTCTGTGTTCTGAGAGTCAGTCCATCGTAAGTCACGGCATTTCAGAGCTGGGGAAACTGAAGAACAGAGAAGAGCTAGTGATTTGGCCAACGCTTATGTGAATTAGTGCCAGAACCAGAATTAGAATTCAGGGGTCTTGACTCCTTTCCTTGCGTGCTCGGTTGGGGGATTGTGGCCATCACAGGCCTAGGTGCATGGAGAAGGCAGAGGCTGAAGGAACTGCTGAGGTCAGTGAGAGGACTGTTGGGCTGCCTTACTCAGGGCTTCCCTTTTTCTCCTAGGCCCAGGCTGGCTGGCTGCAGCATGACTTTGGGCACCTGTCTGTCTTCGGCACCTCTGCATGGAACCACCTGCTGCATCATTTTGTGATTGGCCACCTGAAGGTCAATAGGCTGGGGAGGAGCTCTCTGAAACTCTAATCAAGAGGGGGACCCTAGGTTTTTGTACCCATGTCCCCACTTTTCCGTAGGGGGCCCCTGCCAGCTGGTGGAACCACATGCATTTCCAGCACCATGCCAAGCCTAACTGCTTCCGCAAAGACCCAGATATCAACATGCATCCCTTCTTCTTTGCCTTGGGAAAGGTCCTCTCTGTGGAGGTGAGCGGAGGTATCGGTGGAAAGGTCTTGGGAAAGCGGAAACCAGCCAGCACAGAGGGCTTTGGGGGAAACGCTCACAACTTGGTCAGTGTGGGGAAGACATTGGGGGTTGGGTGCTGGGGTCCTTGCTGTTTTTAAGTTCTGGGAGGCAACAGGGAATAAACTGGGGCTGCCCAGGACTGAATCACACGTCCTCCCTAATGAGTTCACGACAGTGGCATGCTACGAAAGGACCCAAATGGTGACCCAGAGAATGCTTTGTGCTTAGCCCAGAGCCTAGAACTGAGTAATTTCCACTGATTAATTTTCCCACCCACCTGATCCCAGCCTGAGTTTCAGGGTGGGTCAGCATTGGGTTTGAGTTGTCATCTGAGAATGAGCAAAAATGGTAGTGCAGCTGCTGAAGGAAGTATGCCTGGGGTGGAGAACCGGTGAACTTTTACAAGCATAACACAATAGAAGTCTTTAAGTGGTCAGCAGAATTCTTTGAAAAATTAATTGAAAACCCTTTGTCCCTGGGTTACAAGCTGCAGCCAGAGTTCTGCCAGCTTCCTCTCCCCCTGCCACTTTGTGAAATTTCAACATGCCAGGAGTTAAACTGTTGTTAAACATATTCCAGTGCCAGGCCTGAGCTCCAGGTGGCCTGGCTTTCCTTTCCTCTCTGGCCATGAGAACTCTGTGGCTGGGCTTTGGCAGAACTGCCCATCGAGCTTGGAGCTTATACCCTGTTCATCCACACTGTGCTAATTTCCCAACCTCTTAAGCATGGATTTGCCTCGTTCTGGTCAACAGCATGCAGATGAGAAGCCAGCCCTGGCCCCTCACCTGGCTCTGGTGGCAGCTTCAGGGACAATGCAGGTCATGTAGTGGGCAGCAGATTAGGGCTCTTGGTAGTCAGCACTTCTTTTGTCATTGCAGAGGGTTAAGAAAAAGGTGAGAAGTCTCAGTGGAAGACAACCTTACACCACTGCTGTTAAACTGCTTCTTGTTTTTAGGGTTTTCAGGAAACACTTACCTGCAGACATCAAAAATAGAGAATGAAGAGATCTGAAACCCAAAATAGCCTTTTCTTTTTTTTTTCCATGGCTATGAAAGTATTCACAAACTGAGGACAGAGTTTTGCTATAAAATGCCTGGGCTGCAGGCTGCTTGGGGCTTAGCTCAGACCCTCTGGGAACAGCTTAGCAACTGGGTATTAATGCCCCTGCTACCCAGTGGCATCCACCCCAGTGCCTCCCAGCTCTCCTAGAGGACAAGGAGAGGCAAGGGACACTTCATCCCAAATAGAAGCCTTTGGGCCTCCAAGGACATAAATGGGACAGTTATTAGGAAGTGGCATTTGATTTCCATTCAGCAAGGCTGCAGTGGACTGGACTCCTTTCTGTAACAGTTCCAAAATAAATGCCAGTGTTCTGCCCCACACACCCCACCAAACAAAGGTTGTTCCTCTTCCAGTTTTCAGAATGGGATGAAACTTGCCCCCACATCCAGTTCACCAGCAAACCTTGTTTACATTGCCTCTAAAACGTACCCCAAATCCATTGTCTTCTCCGTTTCCAGTGCATCACCTCACTGCGTCTGAGCTACCTCTGGTCTAGATTATTGCTCCTAACTCTTCACCTCCGTCCCTACAGTTGTGTCTACTCTCTACAGTTCATTCTCCTCACCTCTAACCGGAGGGGGGCCTATTAAAGCACCAAGCAGGCCAGGCCACGCGCCTGTGGGAAACTCTCCAGTAGCTTCCCATCCCCGCTGTGGACTTACCAGGGCTTTCTAAGGCTCTGTGTGACCTGGCCCCTCCCTAGTTTTCTGACCTTGTCAGTCATTCTCCCTTGTTATTTACTGTTCCCCAGCCATGCTGGCCTCTGCCCCTTAAACCTCCCAAGATCCTTTGCACTGGCTCTGAATCTTTGCATCGTTGGCTTCTTCTCACCGTTTCGGTTCACATTCAGCTCCTCCTGGAGGCCACAGCCAAAACTCTGCCTCCCTCGTTTTGTCATATTTTCCTGTTTTTAGTCTGTAACCTTGAGTTCAGTTTACAAATTTATCACCAGCTTCCTAGCCTCAGATTATGAGCCTCATGAGGGTAGGAGCTTTGTTGTGTTCACCTCCGTCTCTCCAACACCTAGAACAAACGATGCCTGAGACTTAGTAGGTGCTCAGTAAATGCCTGTTGAATGTAAAAAGAATGTTTCATTTGGCAATAGTGCCTTGCACAAAATAAGCTCTCGATAGTTATCTGTCAAAACAGTGCGGGTGGATACATGACTGAAGGACGAACATTTTTACCCTGGGGGACGATCCTCTCATGCCCTTGTGGTTATCTGGTTGCCAGAAGTAATTAGGGCGAGAATAGTGGAGCCATCGAGTGAGGCAGCAGAGCCTTATAGCCCTATCTGTGTGGGCTCACGGTAGGGTTCTTCCTCTAGTTAATTAGCTCAGTGGCCCTAGCCTGTCTCAGCATGGAGGCGTACAAAATAAGCACCACTAGCCCGAAAAACTGCCAGAACTTTTAGTATGTCTGGTTTTTCTGGTTTCCTTTCCACAGATGTTCATCAAATTTTGCTTAGCCTCCAAGGGGCTTTATGAAGCTCATGTTCAAATTAAGAGACCAAATGATTTTTTATTTTTAACATTTTTTATTGTGAAATATAACATATAGAAAAAAAAAAGCAATTAATTTCAAAGGAGACCAAAAGATTTTGATGAGAATTTGGGGTTGATGTTGAGGGAAGTTACCTGTGTAGAGGTAAAAACAGCTGTCTATAAAGCAAAAAATGTTTATTTGGTACAAAGCTTATATTTTGACTAGCACATTTCCTAATATAACTTATGTAGACAGCGTAACTGAACACCATAAGTACCTGGAACCTTGAGTAGGGCATGAGATTTTGTCTAGAGTGATGCCTCGATAAATCCCAGAGTGATTTGAACAGTAAATAAAAAGTCCCCTTCAGGGAATGGTGAGAAAAGGGGAAGATTCAACTTCCCCAAGTTGAATTCTTGATATTCTCACAAGTAGTGGGGACAACCAAAGCTATAGGCTGAGCCCCCAGTCTTGGGGTTTGTTCATATGAAACTTAACCCCACAAAGGATAGATCAAGCCTACTTAAAATTAGGCCTAAGAGTCACGCCCAAGAGAACCTCTTTTGTTGCTTAGATGTGGCCTCTCTCTCCAGCCAACACAACAAGCAAACTCACTGCCCTTTCCCTGTCTACGTGGGACATGACTCCCAGGGGTGTGGACCTTCCTGGCAACGTGGGTCAGAAATCCTAGAATGAGCTGAGACTCAGCATCAAGGGATTGAGAAAATCTCGATCAAAAGGGGGAAGAGTGAAATGAGACAAAATAACGTGTCAATGGCTGAGAGATTCCAAACAGAGTCGAGAGGTTATCCTGGAGGTTATTCTTACGCATTAAATAGATATCACCTTGTTAGTCAAGATGTAATGGAGAGGCTGGAGTGAACTGCCTGAAAATGTGGAGCTGTGTTCCAGTAGCCATGTTTCTTGAAGATGATTGTATAATGATATAGCTTTCACAGTGTGACTGTGTGATTGTGAAAACCTTGTGTCTGATGCTCCTTTTATCTACCTTATTAACAGAGAAGTAAACATGGAATAAAAATGAATAATTGGGGGAACAAACGTTGAAATAAATTTAGATTGAAATGCTAGTGATGAGTGAAAGGGAGGGTAAGGGGTATGGTATGTATGAATTTTTTTCTGTTGTCTTTATTTCTTTTTCTGAATTAATGCAAATGTTCTAAGAAATGATCAAGATGATGAATATGTAACTAAAAAAAAAAGAAAAACAGCTGCCTATGGAGACTCTGATGTCAAAAAAGTACCAGATAGGAGAAAGGAGGGGGAGAAGGAGGTGGGGCCTGGACACCTCACAGCAAAGGTACGCCAGAGTCTGGAGCACTAGAGACTCCCCGCGGCGTATGTGCCTTGTGTGGGTGCGGGCCAGCCCGCAGCGTGCCAAGGCGGGGTGCACTCAGCCTGATCGCAGTCCCGCTTTTATGCCCCACAGCTGGAGGGAAGGCCGAGCCTGCTGGAACGTGCCAGTCATACCAACTAGCTGACAGGCCCTGGGCCCAGACTCCTGAGCAAGGAAAAGCCGTGGTCTCAGGGGGAGAGGAATAGGTGACAAAGAGGCTGATTCATGTTTGCTTCTCTTCACAGCTTGGAAAAAAGAAGAAAAAGTACATGCCCTACAACCACCAGCACAAGTACTTCTTTCTGAGTGAGTGTCCTCATCTAGCACCGTGATGCCACCTTGGGAGGGGGTGCTGAGTGCTGGGAGGAGGAAATGACCCTCTAAGGGATTTCAGGAAAAGGAGCTGGAAGTACCTCGCCTCCAACCCCAGTTACTCCCTGCATGAGCAACTGGCAAATGGTTGGTTAAAAGTCATTTGTGTTGGGGGTCATCTGTTTCCTCCAATCCCACCTGAACTTCCACAAGTAAACCCCGTGATCAGGTGAGGTTCTCTTGATTAAACCTTAAACCTTGGCAGAGACCTGGGCCCCAAAGATCAGTGAGGCACATCTCACCCCCAGGGGACCAAAGGAATAGTTGTGGCAGGGTTGGAACCAAAGAGGGAATGGAAGAGCTGTTGGAACAGAAAAGAAAACAAGTCTGTGGCTGTCTTAAAATCCTTTCTGAAGACTGCTATGTATTCCCTGCAGTTCCATACTGTCTAAAACTTGAATTTCAAAACTCCTTTAAAAATTAAAAACCTTTCAAAGGAAGGATCCCTTTGACCCCATTTCAGCGTGAATGAATTTATCCTAACTACCTGTTACCGACCAGCTCTGCTGGAGAAAATGTGGATGGGATGGAACGGTGAAGCAAAGACACCCAGAAGAAAGAACTTTAGACTCTATGGCACATCAGGACGGAGGATCCATGGGTGGGAATTGTCATAGAGGGGGTTACAGGTAGCACCAAGGACACTGGAGAACAGGGATACAGAAAAGAAAATGGGGCGGCATGTAGGACAGGACCCAACTTCCATT
>PVIY010064438.1:0-10147 GCA_004026745.1 Myrmecophaga tridactyla
TTTTTTTACACAACAAAGTTATTAATTAATTTTTTTGGGTGCTGGAGACAAACATCTTTATTGAAGCTACTACCAAAAATTTGGCAAACATTTCAAAACAGATTTGTAAACATACTGCTTCCCTTTTCAACTGGCAGCACTTTGAAAAGACAGTACGATAAGGCAACACAACTTGAATTAACATTAGTTCAAAATCCTTACATTTTTGACCACATAACTTATGTTCCCACATGAATAAACCAGGGATAGTTGAAATCAAAGTCAATAGATAAACTCTGTGAAATGAAAGTTTGTGCTGTTTGATGAATCACAGTATGGTATGATATTTTTATTAAAAAAAAAAGCAGATATATTTATCTGCTGGCACCCAGGATGAAAAAAAAATCTTTCAATATACATTTCATGTAGGTTCTAGCTTCTTTGCATATCACTCTTCAAAAACTACTTTATAGCAATCTAGAAATAGGTTACCTACATGTTTAATTTTATAATTTTGCCCCAAAACTATAGATTGGTTTCATTTTCATAACATTTCGATTTTGCCCAACATTAATAAAGCTGACAAGCTGTTGAAACAGAAATGCTTTTGTCTTCCACAATAGAAGGAGCAATTTGACAGAAAAAAAACAAAACCAAACAACCTTTAGAGACCCTTGTTCGTTAGTTGTTTAGCCTGAGCATTTGGCTTACTAAGATTAGCAGCTTTTTTTCCCTTCGTGCACGCTCACATCACACGGCCTCTGCACACATGCAGTTTGAGTGCACGCTTCAGACGCTGGTAGGACACAGTGTGTTTCCCGTTGCTGCAACCAGGTGGGAAGCATGTCGCTAATGATTAACCACACTGTACACACAGCAGCAAATACCCTGAGGCACCCACTGCAAAGGGGTAAACTTGCAGGGCAGATTTCCTGTTCTGTGTCAAATAGTCTGTACATACTCATATGTGCATATCTGTAGATGTACGTATACGCTTTTCTATTAGCCGTCCAAAACAGTGTTTCGATTTTTTTTTTTATTTTATTTGGTGCAAATTTCAAAACATTCTACCATTGAAGGCAAAGAATTTGCATTAAGAACAGTCAGAAAATAGGTTTATGTTTATTCAAAAGCATTTCACTTTGCACATTACTGCTGTTTTTGTTGTGTGTGTTTTTTTTAATGCACACAACTTTAAAGTGCGGACACTGGGTCCCCAATATCTAAAAAAATTGTTTCTAATGACAACACAGGTTTTTAAGGAAAAAGAAATGATTCGAAGTAGCGATACTGGATTTCCAATATCTGTCCAAAAAAAGTGTTTCTTACGGACAAGCACAGGTCTTAAGGGGAAAAAAAGACCAGACCACTGACCTCTTTTAAATTTTAAAAGTACAGGCCCACGATTTCAAGATCCAAGAAAACCAAAAGGTTTTATGTAAGTTTGGCACCGCGATTTGCTTGGCAGACAAATCTGACCAAACTACCGTGAATCTAATTCCAGGCTTTATTTGCCCCACTCGTGGCAACTCCCCATGTATTTCACTACAGAAATGGGATGTTATTTGTTGATCAGGCCATTCCTAGACCCTGATGCAACACAGCAAGTGCTCCACACAAACTCCATGATCTAAAAATTTGGAAATACGTCTGGCGCTAAAGGGTTGGAGAAGAGATCAAGGACCCGTCATATACTCTGGCGGCAGCAACTTCAAACAGTACAGACATGTATGATGTGAAAGCCTCACCTGTCCCCCGGCTCTCCTTAGCATAATGCTAATGATGCTTGGGGTGGAATGTTCTAGACCTTTTCCTGTTCTAGGCTATATGCTCTGTATAGTTGCGTTTTAATTTAATTTTGTATTGTTTTATTAAAAATGGGATCATAAATTGCTTTTTCATTCAGCAATGCGTCCTGATCATCATTCTTTTCAATTCTTTCCAATGTTGAGTATTCTGTGGTATGAAATAGAGTCATTGAGTCATTGATTTAGGCATTCTCCTATTTGTAAACACCTGGATGTCTTCCAGTTTTCCAAGATGGCAATCTGGAAATGACTTTTTCATCCTGGCAATCTATTTTTGTGTACTTGTGAGAGCACATTTGTAGGAGAGAATCCTGTAGGTAAGATTTCTGTGTCACAGGAAGAATGCATTTGAAATGTGCTAGGAATTCTGCAGTACCCTCTGAGAAACTGTACCAGTTTTCATTCATACCAATAGTTTCTGGGCGTGTGCAGTGGCCCCCCAACCCTGGTCTTACAGCCTCTGACCACTTGTTCACACATACCCTCCATCTCACTTCAGATCTCTCCCTGCTGCCTTTAAACCAGACTTGCAAATATGTTTGGCAGCTTATCACCCCACGAGGAGCCGGCATGTGCCTATTTAACTTTTCCTTATGGGTTCCCAAGTTATTTGACAGGTGGAAACGGCTTCTTTTCTGATCCCTTCTCTACCTTGCACGAGTGGTTAATCTCAAAGGGAAAAATAATCTCTGGTCAGCGGCAGTACTAACTGGAATCTTGCTGCAACACCATGAGTTGGTTTAGTGGCTCAATGACCTTGAAGACTCATGCCTTTGGGGAAGTCACACTCTACTCATGTTTTTTCCAAGGAACACAACAGAATTCTCCAGGCTGTGCAATACATAAGCTTCTACAAAGGTTCCATGCACTAGGGTAAATTCCAGAAATCTACAGCCTCCAGATGGGTCCCTGGACCAGATACATCCTGAAACCTAGAGGGCCCAGCATCTCTAGAACATCAGCTAGTTCCATCTCCCTACCCCATATTAGTGCCAGCCCCTTCCAACATGAAAAAATTAGAATGCACATAGCCCAAATACCCCTAAAGAGAGGGACAGAAAGAGCAAAGGTGATGGTGGAGTTATACAGAGAAGCTCAGGTTTAACAAATGAGTATGATTGCTAAATCATGAAATTGATATCTCTTTAGTCTCCAGTATCTTAGAGCAGCTAGAAGCAAAAAACTAAAATTGTGGAATTGTAACCCATACCAAACTCTGGAATCTGTTCTACAACTAATTGTTGTACTTTGAAATTTTTAATATATATGTTCTTTTTCACAAAAAAGAAAAAAAAGTCGATTGTGATGATAAAAAAATATCTATTCCTTCCAGCCTCCTATATTCTGGGGCATCTAGAAGGAAAAATCTGAGGCTGGTATGGTAGCCCATGACAAACTCTGGGATCTATCCTGTAACTACTTGTTGAAGGGTGCTCTGAAAATTATTGCTTTTTCTTTCTTTCTTTGTATATATGTTATATTAT
The DNA here is from genome assembly GCA_004026745.1 of Myrmecophaga tridactyla. Lineage (NCBI taxonomy): Eukaryota > Metazoa > Chordata > Mammalia > Pilosa > Myrmecophagidae > Myrmecophaga > Myrmecophaga tridactyla. The sequence continues at coordinate 3,272 of PVIY010064438.1, forward strand.
ACAATAAAGAAAGTAAAAAAAAGACAGCATTCCCCAGGCTGCGGCAGGAGGCAGCAGAACACACCTGCTCCAGACGTTTGCCTAGTGGGCCTTGGCGGGGCCACCATGGGTCCTGGGACTCCCTCCGCTCAGATTTGTCTGAGGCTGATTGACAAGTGTAAAAAGCCATAAACTTGGCACCCAGGGAGGGGGTGTCCAAGGGCATGGGTTTTGTTTCTTAAGCTCGCCCAGGCTGCGCAGGCATGCCCATTTGGGGTGGTCTCCCACTCCAAATATCTTGGGGTGGGACAAGTAAAATACAGCCCGTGAGGAGTCAACACTCACCCATCTGAGAGCCCGGCTGCGGGTCCCGTGTGTCCCCTCCCACACCTAGGCTGGACGCCTGAAGCTCAGAGGACCTCCCTGCTGAAAGAGCTAGCGCAGGTCACCTACGAGATGCTCATTTCCCAGTAGGAAGGCTCAGAGAGGGCAAGTGACTCCATCTAGGTAGCCCAGCAGATGGGAACTGTGATTAAAACCCAGGTCTGTCCTTTTAGGGTTTTTTAGCTTTCCTCTGCTCTACTTTATATTCTGGAATTCCATGTAAGGGAACATTTGAAAAGGAGCTCCACCACCTTATAAGTGGAATTTCTGGAGGAGGCATGGTGAATATAAAGATACCTTGTGTTTTCCAGCCAGCCAAGGCAGAGGTTGGAGGAGGGCCAGGGCATGGAGAGCTGTTGGGTGCTGGATCCTGAGTTTGGGGCTTGGCTGAGACAGGAAACAGGGTGGGCATTTAAGAGCAAAAATCTTGGTCTGGAAGGCCTGGGTTCAAAGCCCGGCCCTGCCCTGCACCTTCCTGGGCAGGTGGGGTAACCTCTCCGGATTCCATTTTCCTCATCTAGAGAACGGGGGGAGCAGTCCTTAGCCCAGTACCCGCCTGGGGGTACACTCTGAACTGCTCTTAGCTATTCTCACTTGCACACTTGCTTCTCAGATCAACCCTAAGTGATAGAGACATGGGCCCCTTTTTGCAGGAAGGGAAGTAGGCCGAGTGGCTCGCCTGGGGTCATGGAGTGGCACGTAAACCCACATCTGGTCTGTTGAGCTCTTTCCGATGCTCAGATCAGGCCTGGGCCCCTCTCTGACCTGGCAGCCGCCATGAGGCTGAGCCCTAGCGGGGGCAGGTTGTCAAGACCAGGAGAAAGTCAGTCTCCTGCTTCCACTGCCCCATGAGGAAACCAGGTCTCAAGAAGGAAGTGGCTCTCTGGGGCCCTGGTCCTGTGGCTCGGCGCCTGCAGCCACCAAGAGTAATACAGGCGGGAAAGGAGGAAGTGGTGGTGGGTATGGGGGCCACTTCTACCTAACCAGAGGGGGCATGGCAGAGCCAGGCCAGCTTGCAGGCTGGGTCGTGGCTCAGAAGGAAGTGTGTGTGGGCTGTGCTGGGCAGGATGGGGCCCCCAGGCCCCCCTAGCCTGGCCAGAGGCTGAGGCAGGGACTTGCTTCCCCTGCCCTAAGCTGTCCTAAGCGCGTGCCCTTGGAGGCCTGGGGGAAACCCTGGAGACCGGATCTGTCCCCTCTGCAGGGAAAGGGGGGCCCAGAGTGGCTGCCCAACTTGGCAAGGGCTGGAACTTGGGTCCCAGGCCTCGGACCTGCATTCCACATCCCGGAGGAAGGGGCGATCCAGGGGCCACGTGGCTGGGGCGTGGTTTCTGGCTGGTGGCTGGCTCGCCTGCTCCCATCTGCAGGGTCCAGCTACGGCCTCTCTCCAGGGCCGTGGCAATTCTGGCCCAGCCTGGGCACAGAGCCGGCCTCTCTGTATACCCCAGAACTGAGTTACGGCCCAAAGTACAGCTTTAATTGAGGTGGAAAGAATTTGAGTAACTACTTATAAAAGTGACTTTTTTTAAAAAAATCGTTTTTGATGTTTCAAAAGTGAAAACAGTTACTGGGCTGTCTCCTGAATACCTGATTTGGGCATGTGGCTTCGGGGACTGGCCGACCTGGGTTCACATCCCAAATTCTGCCCCATACCAGCCGTGTGACCCTGGCGGTCACTTCCCCTCTTTGGGCCGCCTTGTCCCATCCTTACCTCCCTGGACCTTTGCATGAGAAACCAGTTGTGACATTCTCGGGGCGTTGTGTGGCAGGTGGATTCAGGAAACGGCAAGTTCACACAAAGCAAGGTCAGGGCAGGTTTCAGGAGGCCGAGGCTGGAGGTGGACAGGAAGGGCCAGGGGCCCTGCGGGAGCCAACCTGTCATGGAAGGGTCAGCCTGAGCCCCCCGATGAGGAGGCCCGACAGAGGCCCTCGGATGACAGAGCAGGGCGGGGTGCAGTGGAGGGCAGCCTGGGTGGGGAGACACTCTGCTGCTGGGCCTTAGATGGTCGAACTGCATGACTGATGGATGAATTCACGGCACAGCTGATTCAGCCCTTCCTTCCCTCCTTCATTCATTTCCTCGGCAGCAGGCTGAGCCCCCACTCTGCCCAGCTCTGAGCAGTGAGTCAGAGCCCATCCCTTGAGGAGGTGGCTGGGGTGAGGTGGAGCAGGAGGGAGCATGCCTGGGGGGAGAGACACAGGGAGGAGCAGCCTCCAGCACTTCCTTGGAACAGCCTGGTCGCCTGTGACCTTGGCTCACTTTGCCGAAGCTCCCGCAAGCGTGGCCTTGCTCTGATCACAGCTGGATGGAACTCCGAGCCTGTGCTGCTTTGGGGAAGTGAGCTCCTGGGGACCCAGCCTGCGGGGCCCCTCCTTGCCTTCTACCTCCTCCTGGAATGGCCAATGTAGGTTTGCTTTTGCTTCTCTTTCCCCTCTGGGAGTCTCCCTAAGGATAGAGGAAGGGCTTCCCTGGGTGTTGGCTGGCAGAGGTCTGGGAGGGGCAAGTGGAGAGTCCTGCTGGGGGATCCGCGTTTCCCTGCTTCCCCAAAAGCATTAGAAGCAATAACAGGACCCGGCTCTTGTCCTCATTCTGCCCCGGAGCCATTCCCCTCTCTGGGCCTCAGTTTCCCCCCAGGACTATGGAGACATGGAAAAGATGCTTCCCAGTGCCGGGCCTCTGTTACATTCTGCCCTGCAAGTTGGTGTCCAGCTCCAAATGTCCCCTGGCTGGGAAGGGCGTAGAAGGCTGAGGTTCCCACCTGCTGCAGGGCTTCAGACCTGGGGGCCTGGAGCGGGGCCTGAGGCTGAGGGGGCAGGAAGCCGTGGTCTACTGACCAGTTACTGGGCAAGAGGCTGAACACAACAGCCACAGACATGGAAGCCTGGCCCAGCCCTGGACTCTGGGGCTGACCTCTGGCCCAGGATGGCCGGCAGGGGTCTGTGGGGACGTCTTGCTTTTTTAGAGCTGGACATCCTGCTTGTCACCCCGTGGGCCAGGGCCTAGTCTGGGCCAGCCTCAGGAATTTCTAGGAATGCTTATGAAGGAAGGTATGAGTTTGGGGTTGTAAGTGTCCTTTGGGCCTGGAGATTGCACTCACCTGGGCTGGCCTGGGGCACGGGGCCGGGAAGGGCAGAGTGTGCTGCCCCTGTGTCTCCCCTCCATGTCTGAGACCCCTCAGATTGTGGAGAACAGCACTTTCTTCTCTCAGGACCTGGCTCAAATGCCTCTTCCTGCAGGAAGCTATCCTTGATTGTGATTTCCTAGACAATCCATAACACTTTATTTGAGGAGGGGCACAGGGCAGGGGAAGGACCATCAGCCTTTGACTCTGAGATGGGTTGAGCAATGGATTCCCCCATGCTTGGGAAAGTCCCATCATTCTCTGAGCTTTGGGTTCCCGCTCTGTGAATAGGGATATGGTGCCCACTGCCGGGGAAGCCGGGGCTCCTCTCTCCAGTCTCCGTGGTTTCCGGGGCTCTGTGGGAGCCAAAAGCAGGCAGAGGCTAGGTGCTGAATCTCGGTGCTGCCCTGACTCGTGTTGCCTGGCACAGGACCTAGGGACTTCCTCAAAAATGGACCTCAACTGTATGTTGCATGAAACGGAAGAATCAAAAGACAAATATTGGGCAGGCGATGGTGGCGCAGTGGCAGAGTTCTCGCCTGCCATGCTGGAGACCCGGGTTCAATTCCCGGTGCCTGCCCATGCAAAAAAAAAAAAAAAAAAAAGCCAACTATTATCATGACTCACTCAATGGACTAACCATAATATAAAAACTCAGTGATGTGAAGTCGAGAGCAGGGGATATCAGGTTGGAGCCTATAGTAAAGGGTCCTAGATTGTAAGCTCTTACAGCAGTCACATATATTCAGGAGATGTAACTGCTAATTCTAAATTCTGAGATACTGAGCTGTTTGTATATAACCTGGTTGTTCCCAGAAACTCCAGGTATTTATGTGACAGCTGAGACTCAGAGTTAGAGCTCTGGAACGATGAAAGTCAGCAGTACCCCATACAGGTACTGTTGAAAAAGTTGTAAAAGGGCTCAGACTTCGACTAAAGACGTGAATGAAGCTGATCTGGATAGGACTAGGGTAAATCAGAATACAGGGTAAAGGATGATATCGTCCATATTTTGGAACTTCAACTTCTGTGTGAGACTAAAGGGAGGGATGTTTATTTGGTGCAAAGTTTATATTTTGAGTAGTGTATTTCCTAATTTAACTTGTATGGTCAGTTGAGTTGAACACCATAAGTACATGGAATCCTGAATAGGGCGTGAGATTTTATAGGTTTGTCCAGGTTAGTGTGGTGCCCTGATATATCCCAGAGTAATTTGGGCAGTGAATAAAGAAGTATTTGCAAATTCCCCTTGGGGGACTGGGGAGAAAGGAGGAAATACCCAACTTCCCCATTTGGAGAATTCCTGATATTCTCATAAGCAGTGGGGACAGCCAATTCATAGGTTGAACCCTTGATCTTGGGGTTTGCCCCTATGAAACTTATTCCTGCAAAGGAGAGGCTAAGCCTACTTAAAATTAGGCCTAAGAGTCACCCCCAGAGAACATCTTTTGTTGCTCAGATGTGGCCTCTCTCTGGAAGCCAACTCAGCAGGTGAACTCACTGCCCTCCCCGCTATGTGGTACGTGACTCCCAGGGGTGTAAATCTCCCTGACAATGTGGGGCAGAAATCCTGGGGATGAGCCGGGACCTGGCATCAAGGGACTGAAAAAGCCCTCTTGACCAAAAGGGGGAAGAGAGAAATGAGACAAGGTTTCAGTGGCTGAGATTTCTGAGTCGAGAGGTTATCCTGGAGGTTACTCTTACGCATTATATACATATCCCTTTTGAGTTTCTGGTGTATTGGAGCAGCTGGAGGGAAGTACCTACAACTGTTGAGCTGTGTTCCCAGTAGCCTTGCTTCTTGAAGACTATTGTATAAACATATAACTTTTGCAATGTGACTGTGTGATTGTAAAAACCTTGTGTCTGATGCTCTTTTATCCAGGGTATGGAAAGATGAATAAAAAAATATGGATTGAAAAAAATAAATAATAGGGGGGATGAGTAAAATAAATTGGGTAGATGGAAAAAAAAAATGGACCTGAGTGCTATACTCAGATGGACAGAGGCTCCTTCTCTCAAGTTTCACTTCTCCTCCCGCAATCAGTCCCCTGCTGGCTGTACGCCATGCGCACAAGGGGCCCTGGGAGAGCTGGGAGTGGGCAGCCTCGTACTGGGACCCGCCCCCTAAAACTGAGGCTGTCCTAGGAGATCTTCTGACCCCCCATTGTCCTTGGGTTCTACCTCCCACCCTCTCTTCCTGCACCAGCAGCTCATATACACCCCCAGAATCCACATCAGTGGGGAAGAAGGTGACTCAGGCCAAGCAGGAATGCCAGGGCTGGACGAGCAAGTGCCGGGTGGCAGAGGGGCAGCCGTGTCCCGGAAAAGTCTGCACAACCCCCCACCTCCTAAATGTGAGGCCCAGGGTGCAAAGTCACCCTCCACACCCACCTCCTGGGGTGGTGCAGGGGTGCTAGCCAAGGCCCCACAATGAGAGCCCAGGGCAGCGCCTGGCACCCTGCGGCGCTGGAGAAATGACAGCCCCGATTGTATCATGAGGAGGCCAGATGGCGTAGAGGTTGAGAGCATGGCCTCTGGAGCCGGACTCCCTGGGTTCAATGCCAGGCCTGCCACTTTGCAAGCTGTGAGGCCCTGGGCCAGCTACTTTCCCTCTCTGTGCCTCAGTTGTCTCCGTTAGATAGGACCCAAGAGGGCAGGCTCACAGGGTGGCGTGAGCAGTGCCAGGACCCAGAAATCCCATCCCGGGCTGGCCTTGTTACTTAGAGCCTCAGCGGTGGCCCTTCCCATCGGGTGACTCGTGTCGGAGCCAGCGAGGCCTTGACTGTGAGCCCTGAGAGCAGGCGCCGTGGCCCCTGCCGAGTGGACCACGCAGGCTCACTGCTCACGCTGTTGCCTGCACACAGTAGGAGGCCCTACTGTGCATCTGCAGGAACTCACGTCCTGAGTCCTAAGAACTTGGCCTTGAATGGGGGAGATGGTGGCAGATGGGGATGGCCGGGTCCCAGGGCAGGGAGGGAGCCTTTTCCTGGTTGGAGGCTCCTTGCGGGGCCGAGCTCGGTGCCCACCTCGCATGCTCCCCACACTGCCAGGCCCCCTGCCCTCATCTGTCCCCCCCCACTCCCGTGTTGCAGTGCAGGGACTTCACAGCCCACACAGGCTACGAGGTGCTGCTGCAGCGGCTGCTGGATGGCAGGAAGATGTGCAAGGATGCAGAGGACCTGCTGAGGCAGAGGTGAGCCGGCCCCCCACCCCACCCCACCCCACCCCAGTCCCGGCCAGGCTGCCTGCAGAGCACCCCCTGCTCTGAAACTTCAGGAGGCTGACTCTTGTGTCTCCGCAGGCCTAGACCTCCCCACATCTGGGGGAGCCCGAATGGGCGACAGATTTGTTGACTCTGCAAATGCCCCTGTACTTGGCCAACATTTATTGA
>PVIY010064439.1:0-10154 GCA_004026745.1 Myrmecophaga tridactyla
GGGGGCCTCAGCCAGATTCCAGCCGCTCCTCCCCACAGGTGTCCCCTGGGCCAGGTCTAGCACCTGAACACAGACCTTCAGGAAGCAGCAGCTGTTGGAAGCTGGTGGCGCTTCCTGATTTTCGGGGTCCAGGGACAGGGAGGTGGTGCCACGGGCAGACCAGCAGGACCGTGTCTTCCCTCCCTCCCACTCCCTGCCCCGTTTTAGCCTGGAGGAGGAAGGCTGCCCTCTCCCACCCCATCGCGGGGGTTCCTTGTGTGGGATTCTGGGACCATTTGGTCCCCCTGTCCCTTGAGCGCCTTCTCTGGAAATGGGCCCTAGATTCATTCTGCTCAGGGCCAAGGTAAAGTCCCGCACCGCAGGTGACAGTTTTCACATCACAGGACTTTCCAGAATCCCAAGGTGACCAAAGATGGATAGTGCGGCCGCAGTGGGGGTGAGTCTAGTTCCCCTGACCATGTTTGAGCGCCTTCTGTATACTTGGTGCCTGGACAGACCTGAGCTAACCGCCCTCCCAACCCTCGGACCCTCTGAGCTGGGCTGGAAAACAGCTTTTCCACGAACAGCACAGCCTGTCTGAAGCCTCGAGCATCCCCACCTGGCAGGGCCCTGAGCTGCCATCCCCTCGAGAGGAGCTGGGCAAAGGCCAGCCTCCAAGAGAGCCACCCCTTCAAGGGGTCTGTGGGTTGTGCTGGCGGCTCTCCTCGGCCCCCTGCAGCAGCCTCCAACCTCACCTCTGTAGGCAGCCGGGCCGGTCTCCTGCCGCCCTCCAGAGAGGATTTGCTAAAACACAGAGGTTGTGGCATTTATTGAGCACCTACTACGTGTTGTGTGCTGCTTTGAGCCCTGGTGGTGAGTCCCTGCTGTCTGGGAGATTTTAGGGTAGCATTTGTTATGTATGTGAGCTCATGGCCACCCAAAGCTGTACGCATTCCTCTTGCCCCTTGTTACAGTGGAAAGGAAGGAGCCGGAGAGCAGGGAGGAAACTTCCTGAGGCCCCCAGCTGGCCATGGCAGGGCAGGAATGGGGTCTTTATCTTTGCAGGATGGCTCCATGCCCTGCCCTGGCTGCTTTGCACAAGTCTGACCATGTCCATCCCTGCCGATCCCACCCTCACCCCTGATTCCTTGCCACCGCCACCTTAGGAAAAGTTGAAGCCCCTCTATGAGGCACAAAGGCCTTCGTGAATGGGTCCTGCCTGCCTCATCATGTCCAGCCTCTAGCTCTGTGCTCCAGCCACACTCGACTCCACGCAGCCCACAGTTCCCTGGACTTGCCCTGACTCAACGGCCCTGGTTTCCCTCTCCTAAAATGCCTTTCCCGCTGTCCTGTGGCTGGCTCCTCTTTCTTAGCTCAGCTCACCACCGGCGACACTTCTTCCAGGAAGTCCTCCCTGGCCACCTTCAGTCTAGGCAGACCCTCGTTCCCCTCTCTGGCAATGTGTAACCCATCATGTCCCACGTGTCTGCTCCGAGCTCTGTCGCCCAACGCGCTGTTGACTCTTTGAGAGGACGTGCATTACCCACATCCATATCGTGTTGCAGTTCAAAACACCGTGAGCTTCTCCTTCTTAGCAGTGCTGACCTGTTCAATTATGTGATTATTTGTTTACTGTCCGACTTGTCCACTCAGCTGGAAGACCCAAGAAGGCAGGGGCCATGTCCTAATGCACTGAGCGCAGGGTCAGCTCGATTGTGATTGTGATTTCAGAGCCCGTGTAGCAGTGTGGGGAGCAAAATTCGGGAGCCAGCACTCAGATCCCAGCTCCCCATCCTTCTCGGGCAAGTTGGTTCACCTCTCTGTGCCTCAGTTTCCTCCCTTGTCTTAGACCGGTGCCTGGGGCGTGCTGGGCACTCAGGAAATATCAGCTGTAAAAGTTCTTGTGCACCCTGCCTGGCCCCTTTCCTCACCCTCTGGGTCCCTCCGGCCCCACCCCCATCATATTGCAAATGAAGTGCCCAGCGTTGGGTGGGGGGAGGGGAGGGGTGGCAGGGAGTGGGGAGTAGAAAGTGGAGCAGGAAGCCTCTGCCAAGGGTGTCATCACGGGGCCACGTGTGGAAGGTGAGTGGGGAGGTTGCCAGCAGCCACTGCCTTGCCCTGGGGTGGGGTGGGGGATTTTCTCTGTCACCTCTCCCCGCCCGCCACCTGGAGTCTCAGCCCGGTGCAGCCCCCTGAGTCCTGACGCAGCCCAAGATCCTGGGGGGACGCACAGTCATGCAGACCTTGAAACTGACTTCTCCTGAGGCCTCGGACAAGGCACCCTCCCTTCCTCTTTACGTACACCCCTCCCTGCCCCCCACTCCCAGTTTCCCAATCACAACAACAGAAGAATTACAATTGCTTCGTTCCCTCGTCTGTCACAAGTGGCTGGACTCAGGGGCCCCAGCAGTGCCTCCCTCTCCTTGGCTGTTTTCCCTTCCTCCGCCTGCCCCCTCTCGGCCCTCTTCTTTGATCATCGATTGTTCTTCTCTAGAAGCCTTAACCACAAGCCCCAAGCGGGCGGCAGTTCCTCTCCCACTCCTACCGACAGCCAGCCCCCCGCCCTGCTGAGCTCCAGAACTACACACACCAGCTTCCTGCTGGACGTGTATAATTAGATACCCCAGATCTGAGTCCATGAACTCCTCCCCGCCCCCCTGTCCTGGTCAGAAATCTGGACATCATGCTTGACACTGACCTTCCTTTCACCCCACATCCAATCCTGCAGATTGTAACTCAGAAATGACTCACAAATTGGTAGTGTTTTCATTGTAAATACAATAGGCTGCAGGGAACAGAGGGACTGATGGTGGTGGCTTAAGCAAGCAGACACTTTTTTTCATATAATGAGAAGTTCAAGGTCGGTCATAACTGTTTCACAGCTCAGCGAGTTCAGGACTCACAGCCCAGAGATTCCTTTAGCCTTCTTTATAGTTTTGCTTCAGGTATGCAATATGGCTGCTGCAAGTCCAGCTATCACATCTGATTTCAATGCAAGCATAATGGGGGAGGGGGGAAGTCCATGCTGGCCTTGTCCATCCTTCTGGATCAGGAATGCAAACACTCTCAAGAGGCCCCTGCAGCAGATTTCCTCTCGGGTCTTATTGGCCAAAATTGGTCACATAGCTATCCCTTCCTGCAAGGGAGGCTGGGAAATAGAAACAGGATCATTATGTTTGGGTCAGACCAGTCATGCCTGAGGCTATGCATGTGGCTGCCCTGAAAGAAATCGGAGCTCAGTTAGGCAGGAAGAAGCAGGGGACACAATACACATTAGCAGTGCTGGCCAAGGGCAGTGTCCCTTGTGTATTTCCGTTCCTCCTGTCCCTGCTGTCCCTTCCTGTTCCTGCCCAGGCCAGCATCCTCACTCGGCTGGACCACTTCACCTCCTCCCAGTGGTACTGTCTCCTCTTCCATCTCTGTCCCTCCCTTTCCTCTCCATAAGGCTGCCAGCATCGGCCTCCTAAAGCTGGGACCATTGTGCATTTGACTCTGTTCTGAAGCCCCGCACGGCTCCCTGTTGCCCATAGACATCCCTTAGCTTGGGGCTTGAGAATCTTCTCGGACTGTTCCCTCATCGGCCTATTCAGTCTCAGATCACGCCGGGCTCCAGGCCTCAGAACCTGAGCATATGCTGTTCCCACTGGCCGGAAGGCCGTCCCACAGGCCACCTCCTTGTAAGGATTTCTCCAACCTGGGTATACTTAGCCCATCTCTCTTTGGGGATCCCACAGCATTCTGCTCAGGGTGTGTGTGGACTTTGTTTACCCTTGTGAACAAAGGGGCTGGATCAGAGCCTGGCCTGGAGGAGGGGCTTGCCCCTGAATGGATCAGTGCAGTTGCAAAGCAATTTGTTAGATTCTAACATGCCTGCCCACCTGGAGATCCATCTCCAAAGTCCCCACCCTCAAGGAAGGGCTTTTCTCTCCGAATACCCTGTGTTAGTATCGAATGAGGGTGCTGAGCGAGGGAAGGCTGGGGAGCACGATTGGTTGGCTTTGCACATGGCCTCACACCAAGACAGCCCGCTGGGCAGGTGGGGTGATAACCAGGCTTTCTTCCCCTCTGGCCTCCATCAGTGACTTCGAACAGCTTCCCGATGACATTCCCATCTCAGCCAACATCGCCGACATCGAAGAGAAGAAAGGCTTCACCAGTCACTTCGTAAGAGACCCCTGGATGTTCACCCTCTGACCTCTGTACCTTCACCTTCTGACCTCTGAATCTCCACCTCTCTTATCTCTTAACCTCTATCCCAGCCGTTCTCCCCCAGGATGATTTTGCTCCCCCCACCCCATGCCCCGGGAACATTTGCCTGGAGGCCGGAGGCCCCATGGGTGGGGGTGGGGGTGCTGCTGGCATGTCGTGGGCAGTGGCCAGGGATGCCGCTAAACAGCCGCCAACACGGACAGCCCCACCTTCCCACCAAAAAGCAACTGTCCGGCCCCACATGGCCGGAGGCTGGAGATTCCTGCTCTACCCCCGACCTCTGAACCTGCACCCTTCTGGCCTGTGAACTACCGCCCCACCCCCCGCCTCTTAGCTGCTGCTCCTGGCCTCTGGGGCTGCCCCTTGACCTCTGACTTCCCTAGGTTTTTGTCATCGAGGTGAAGACGAAAGGAGGAACCAAGTACCTCATCTACCGCCGCTACCGCCAGTTCTACGCCTTGCAGACCAAGCTGGAGGAGCGGTTCGGGCCAGAGAACAAGACCAACGCCTTGACCTGCAGCCTCCCCACCCTCCCAGGTAGGCCGCTGGGATCCCCGCCCTGCTGCCCGCAGAGCTGGGCAACCCTCGATCCCAGGATGGAGCCGTGTCGGCCTGTCCTTCCAGCTCTGCCTGATACGGCGGGCCATTCCCGATCTTCCCTTGTTCAAGCTCCAAACCCCCTCTCCAGCCCCCTCTTCCACTCTTTCTGAGCAAATGACCACAGTTCCCACTCCCCATCGCCATAAAGGAAACGACAGCTCCCGCTGCCCCCTCCCTTACCCTGTCCGTTTCTCCCTCCCTGGGTGGCAGAGGACGCAGTGTCCCCTGCTCCAAGCTAACCTCTCCTCCTGCCTCTGCATCGTCTTCTTTGCATCCTCACCTTCTCTCTCTCTCTACGCTCCGGGAATCGAACCCAGGTCTCTGGCCATGGCAGGGGAGAATTCTGCCACTGAGCCACCGTTGCACCGTCCCATCCCCACTTTCTCTTAAGTAGCTGCACAAGCTCCATTCTCTTCTGTCTTTAAACACACAGGCTGCAAATAAGCCTCCCTGTAACAGCCTCCCTCGATCCCACGGGTCCCCAGAGCCTCCAAGGGCCTCTTTTTCCCTTCACTCACAATAAATCTTCATTCTCTGTCTTGTCTTCTCATCTCCCCTCCACTCCTCAGCCCCTCAGCTTGGTTTCAGCTCTTAATGCACCCCCGAAATGCCTCTCAGTACCAGGGTCCATGACCACCTCATTCTGCCTTCGGGGCGCAGTCCAGGCCTTGTCTTTGTGGACCCACCTTTTTCACCCCTAAGCCGTCTTCCCCCTTGACTGCTGTGCGCTCATGCCTCCCGATTCCCTTCCAACTTTCCTGGCTCCTTCTCCAACTCTTCAGTTATAGAATCTTCCTTCTCGGATGCTCCTTTCAAGGTGGACATTCTCTGTACAGCCGCTGTCCTCTGTCTTATCTCCAAATGCTCGTCCAGGCCGTCTGACCCATCCCTGCCTTTGGTGCCACCTTGCTAGGAGCTCCAAAATTTCTGGCTCTAGCCCTAGCCCAGATCCATGTATGCTACCCTCTATCCCCCAGCAGACATCCACACCTGCCTGTCTCGTGGGCACCGTGAGAAAGATGGGTCTCACACTTGACTCCTGGGTGGACAGCCCCACTGGTGGCCCCTGCTTGAAGGCCCCTGTAGAGGACGTTTGTCTCTTGGTCAAGTTCCCCTTGTTTGTCCTGCGTTTGAGGAATTGTTCTTGCATCCATCAGCATGGATGGGTGTGGTCTGGGTATTGCTCTAAACCCACGGCCTTTACTTTAACAGCATGCTGGAATTACCTTGTGATATTTAAAAAGTACTGTGGTGAGCCAACCCCTGGAGACTCCGATTTATTTGCTCTGGGGTGAGGCCTGCCCACTGAGATTTTTCAAAGCCCCTCAGGTGACTGGAACATGTACGCAGGGTTGAGGACCCCTGTCCTAGGTGATGGGAGCAAAAGAGACAAAGGTCCTGCTCTTTTGGCATTTAGACCCCTCTGTGTGTGTGTTTGGAGGAGCAGGCAATAAACGAACAACTAAACAAGGTATCCAGGAGCTGGCGATAGTGCAATTCAGAGAGCTCAGGCTGGATGGTGGGTGGTGCCTGAGTGGCCATTCTGGACCGGAGGTCGGGGACTTAAATGATGAGAAGGTGCCACCTTGGAACAACCAAGGGCAGAGCCCCAGCTGGTGGCACGGGCTCCACTCCTTGCCTGGGTGGGTGGCCTGAGCCCGGGAGCCACATTCCTGTGGCTCCCAGGCCAGCTCTTTGCTTCCCCCCAGCCAAAGTCTACATGGGTGTGAAGCAGGAGATCGCCGAGGCGCGGATCCCGGCCCTCAACGCCTACATGAAGGTATCAGCTGGGCCCTGCTGCGGGCGTTGGGAGCAGGGGTGGCCCAGGGATTGTCCCTGGGGACTGGGTTGACTCTCCAGATCTGAGACGCACCCCTCCATCTCCAATCCGTAAATGTCTGGCCTGGGGAGAGGAAGAGCATGTGTTCCGAGAGTTCCCCGGCCAGATCGGTACATGGAGACAGGTACAGGGAGGCTCACTTTCAATCACCAGCTGCTCCCTTGGTGCTCCAAGGCCATGCCAGGCATTCAGACACCTACTGCCCAGTGTGCACTTTTATATGGATCATAAAATCACAAAGCAAAGAGACATGGGCTGTGCAACATGGGGGCATGGACTGACTGGGGCCATGGCTCACTCATACAGCACCTTTGTGTGAACTAGAGAAAGATCCCCTTCTCAGCCAAAGCCTTCCCTCTCCAGGGTACAGGCTGGACTCCAGTTGCTCTTGTGAATGGCCAGACACCCTTGTGTTTTCCCCAATCTGCAAACCCTCCCTACGAGAGGGGAGCACAGAGGAAGAAGCATCTTAAGGGAAAAACCAGGATGGTCAGGAAAGGCCTTTCACTAATCAAGGTGTCCAAGGAAGGGACTATATTTCCCACGAAGTAGTGAGTGGCCCAGCACTAGAGGCATACAAGTCAAAGTTGATGGTACCTTTAGGCAGTCAGAGAGGGAAGCTCTTTTCATCGCCCAGAGGGTCTTCACAGGTAACTAAGGGCTCCACTTCCTTTTTGACTCTCGTGGGTAAGGAGCGCTGTGATAGGAGTCTCTAGCTTTGACTCCTGTGTTGACAGGCTGGGTGATCTGGGGCGAGCTGGCTATCCTCTCTAGGTCTTGGTTTTCTCACCTACGTCCTACGTCATAGGGCAGTGCTTCCTACCCACTGTGGATCAGCTCCTGGAATGTGAGAGCTTATGACTTCTGGTGCTGGGGCAAGTGGAGTGTAAAGGAGCTAAGAGGAGGGAGGCAATGGCTGGCCTGCTGTCTCCAGTGGTTGCGGGAATCCTGGGCTCTGAGCTAGGTGGGACAGGGAAGAGGTAGGCAGGCAAGCCCTGTGGACTCCAGCACTGGAGGCGTCTCCCCTTAAGGGGGCACTGTGACAACTGCTTGTTTGCTCAGATTGGCTCCTGGTTCCACCCTCCTGGGGTGGGGCTGGAAAAGAGGGGATGTAGCTCTGTAGGGAAGGAGGGAGCAGAGGCTGCAGAGCCTGGGCTCTTCTCACACCAACAGCAGCCCTGGTCTTAGCAACCAGCAAGCCAGAAGATTCTATCTCTATAGGTTTGTATCAGATTGGGTTCCTAGAAGCCCAGATATCAGTCAGAATGAGGATTCCTGCTCTGGCAACTCCACCCCCTGTTTGCACACCGCCTATGACAGGGAGCTCATTACCACTCACTCTTTCCTGACCCAGGCTGCCTGTCTCTTTGTTGGGCAGCTATCAGAAAAACCTGATTCCCTGTAACTTCCACCCACTGGTGCTCTCACCCCTTTCTTCTTGAAGGATATATCCATGGTCACAACTGGAATTGCATGGGGTGCTTTGACTAGCAACTAAGACATACACTTCTTGGATAAATGAATACTCTTATTTAACCCCTCAGTGACTTGTGAGTTGGATACTATTATCCCTATTTACAAATGAGGAAGCAAAGGTGATAAAGGTGAAGTCACTCATGAGCAAGTAGGTAAGGAGGGCTAGAGTTTGAATTCACATCTGTGTGAATGCAGGGTTTGTCCTCTGACCCACTGTTCTATATTGCAATGAAAATAACAACGCTATCTAGCATTGATGGTGCGCTTGCTGTATGCATGGTGCTATTCTTTTTTTTTTTTTAATTTCCATATGGGCAGGAAGCACCAGGGATCGAACTCCAGACCTCCAGCACGGGAGGTCGGAGCTCTGCCTGCTGAGCCACGGCAGCCACCCGCGTGGTGCTATTCTAAATGTTTTACATGTATTCACTTATTTAATCCTTATACAATCCCATGAGGTTGATGCATATTATCTCCATTTTGCCAATGAGGAAACTGCAGCACACTTACCCAAAGCCACCCAGCTGTGAGTGGCAGGGCTTGCATTCCCTCCCAGGTGCAGCCCGGCTGGGTGTCTGTGCCCTCAACACCCCTCTGGGCTGCCTCTTGCCCCATGGGAAAGTTCACCCAGCTCCCTCAGCTTGGCCTTTTCTGGGTTCTGCATCCAGTTCCTCCAGGATGGAATTTCCCAGGCCCTCCCATCCTGCTGCCCCCCACCCCCGCCAGGATTCCCTGCAGGCTTCTAGGTGGTTCTGGAGATGTCACATCCAAGCCATCCACCCCGGTCCCAGTGGGGGTGCTGAGCAGTTCAGAGCCTGGTGGGGTCACCCCTCCAGGGTCTGAGAACTCCAAGTCTGTAAACACAGCCTTCAGGTTTGTGTGTGGTGGGTGTGACCAGCGCAGTGAGGAGACTAGGGCTTGAGTCCCGACCCCACCACTTCTTAGTTCTGCTGCTGTGGGCAAGACCCTTGACTTCTCCAAACCTAGTTTCCTTGACCGCCATGTGAGTTAAAGTATCGGGAAGCACTTTTTTTTGGGTCATAATGTCACCAACTGTTGTTAATTTAGTTTAGTTTTCAGGGGGGGGGGTCCCTCTTCTCACTACTGTTTCACTCTCACAGCAGTTGGCTCTGGGTGTCCCCCAGCTCTGCCACTTGCTAGCTGTGTGGCCTTGGGCAGGTATCTTCATGTCTCTGATCTTAGCTTACCAGGCTCTTGTGAAATGGAGTGAGGGACAACGTGGGGGGCAGGTAGGGCAGTGCTTAGACTGTCATTATCACATCATGTCACCTGCCATCACCTGGCGTGTCATTTCTGGAGGCATGTAGGTCTTTCCCAAATGAGCTGCTTTCAATTCAGTTGTCTCCCTCCCGACCTTGGACTCAGGGGCAAAGCTTGTGAAACATTTCCTTCAACTTGCTGAGATAAAATTAACAACAGCAAAAAGCCCTCGTGCTTTTGTTCTCGGCCACATCTGCTTTGGTAGGGAGAAGGGGACCAGCAGCAGGAGGATGGGCTGGACCGCGGGGCTGGGAAGTCCAGACCTTTCTGCTGACTGCTGCGCCCGCCCCACGCAAACGCAGAGCCTTCTCAGCCTGCCCATCTGGGTGCTGATGGACGAGGATGTCAGGATCTTCTTCTACCAGTCGCCCTACGACTCGGAGCAGGTGCCCCAGGCGCTCCGCCGGCTCCGCCCGCGCACCCGCAAAGTGTAAGCGCCGCCCCTGCCTCCCACCCAGCCAGAGCCCGGGCCACGTCCTCGCCAGGAGGCGGCTGTCCTCAGGACGGCTCCTGGGGAGCCACCCCTCTTCCCCGGGAGGAGAGCAGGAGCACAGGTCCGCTCTGCCCCTGAGCACTCCAGGAAGGTTTGGCTTATTAGGTGAGCTTAGAAAACCAAGGGCAGGGCCTGGAGGGTGGGGTAGGGCATGTTTTGATGTGGGTGACAGTAAGGACTGGACAAGGACAAGGGCTGGGACACTGATCAGGGAGGGTTTGGTGGCACAGGGCCGTGGGGACGGCCTGAGGGCGAGAGCCGGGGAGAGAAGAGTCA
>PVIY010064440.1:0-10148 GCA_004026745.1 Myrmecophaga tridactyla
GTGTTCCTTAATAAAAGGAGTATGAGATTGAGTTCTAAGTAACCTGAATTTTAGAAACATGAACCAACTTGTTAGATCAGTGATTATCATCTCAGGGTAATTTTTGCTTATCAGAGTTTACCGCACAAGATGGTGGATTCTTTTGCTTGAAATGCTCAAATGACCAATTCCTGAGACATGGGGGTTTCCAAGGGAGAAAGAGTTTATTGCTAGGTGTGAAGCAGGAGCACAGATGGCCTATCAGCCTCAAATCTGTTTCCCTGAACTGCAGCAATTCTGATAGCTTTGTAATATTAAAAAATGGGCAAGTTCTAGGATAAAGCACCATGTTGCTTCATGATGTAATTAGAGATTATCTAACTATTGAACATGTACAGATTGATTACATTCTTAGTCACAGAATGTATGTAAGAAAATGATGGCCTTAATATGATGATGGGTTTGAGTTTTAATATTAAAATGAGGTATAGGCCCTAGGACTTAGAGGTTAAAGTTTAAGCTACTGCACATGTCAGATGAGACCATTTCACTTAAAGCCTTCTTCAGTTATCAAGATAACTTTGTACTTGGGGTGTGTTAATTCTGGGCTGATGCAAGATCCTTCATTAAAAACATTAGAGGCTGTCTTCAGTGATCACAAGACTCTAAAATAAAAAGAATTGGTTAGATCATGTGCAGGGTTAAAAGTGACATGTATCCCAGAAAAGCCATGTCCTTTAATCCTGATTCAATACTGTAGGGTGGAAACCTTTGATTAGATTTTCCCATGGAGATTGACTCATTCAATTATGGATGTGACTTTTTTATTAGATTACTCCATGGCATATGCAGCTTTGGGTGTAGCTTTTTGATTGCATAGAGATGAGACTCCACGCATTCAAGGTGGGTCTTGACTAGTTTACTGAAGTCCTTTAAAAGGGGAGACATTTAGGAGAAAGCACAGTTGCTTCAGAGCTGAAACATTTAAATAAAAGCAGACATATGAAGATGTTCAGAGTGCTGACAGAGAGAGAAGATGCCTAGACATGGAGGTTTAGAGATGTAGAACCCACCGTATGTCTCCATGTGCCTTCCCATGAGATGCTAAGCAAGCCAGAACCCAGAGTTTTGTCCAAGAGGAACTAAGTGAAAGCCCACAGATGCTTAGAGAGGAAACCACAGGCATCAGAAGCTGGAAGCAATGGAACTGGGAACAAAGACTAGCAGACACCATCCATGTGCCTTCCATGAGATAGCAATTGACCTTTTTTGAGTCAAGGTATCTTTCTATGAATGCCTTAGTTTGAACATTTTTTTTATGCCTTAGAACTGTAAACTTGTAATTTAATAAATTCCATTTTTTAAAACCATTCCATTTCTGGATGCATTCCAGAAATATTTATATTGCATTCCAGAAACATTTAACAAACTAAAGCAAATGGGTACAAGTAAAGGTTAGTTGCCAGGTTTTACAATCATAAGGGCACAAGATAAAGGCTATACAACCATTACCAGACGTCAAGACGGCTGGATGACAGTTCAGAGATTTTAGGTATTTTATGCTGTCTATTATACTATACCAGAAAGTAAAAAGGAATATCCATATAATGATTCATAATCATTCTTAAATCCTAAATTCTCATATGCAACTCCTCTCTCTCATCTGATAATTTTTTTCTCAATCTTGAGGGATAACTGGGTGATGACTTTTCTAACTTCTTCGTGCTGAAAAAGAGGTGTCAACATTATGGGCAGAGTGATGAAACTGGCTATTTTTCTTGGAGAGACTGTTAATTCTGGGTTTCAGAGTTTATCTGGCATTGAAGCAATCTGGAGACTTTAAGTCTCTGAAAAACAAACTTAATAAGTAAAACGTTTATAGAGTCCAGGGTATCCTTTAGGATTTCCAGGAACACTGTTGGTAGGGGCTTGCCACACTTTGGCAATTTGTAATATCTGGCTGAAACTTGTGCAAGAGTAACCTTGAGAATGACCTTTCAGTTTGACTTGAAATCTCTTAGCCATTAAAACTCCATTTATTTCTTTCCCCCCCTTTTGGTCAACCAATACCATACTGCCAGGTCTCAGCTTCTCTGTGGGAGTCATGTCCCACATTGCCAGGGAGACTTATACCCTAGAAATTATGTCACATGTAGGTGGGAGGAGGCTAGAGTTTGGCTTAGAGAGAGAACACATCTGAATGACAAAAGTGGTTCTCTGAGGATGACTCTTAGGTATTAAATATAAGCAGGCTCAGCTTTGCCATTGCAGAAATAAGTTTCATAAGGGCAAGCCTCAAGATGGAGGGCTTGGCTTATGAAATTGGGAGACCTTATTGCTTAAGAGAATATCAGGAATTCCCAAGATGGAGAAGTTTAGTAGTTACACTTTTTCTCCAGTCCCTCAAGGGACTTTGCAAATATTTTTTCATTTTTTACCCAAAATACTTTGAAATGAATTAGGGCATAATATAACTTTGATAGAACATTAAAATTTTATTCCTTATTCTGGGTGTGCTCATTGGAAACTGTTATGTACCCCAGAAAAAGCATGCATTTTTTTAAATCCCAATCCAATCTTGTGGGGGCAGACCTATTTTGGGGTGGGATCCTTTTGATTAAGTTATTTCCCTGGAGATGCTGCCCACCCAGTGTGACTGGGGCCTTTACATTAGGTGGCTTCTATGGAGATATATTTCTGCCTATTCAAGGTGGGTCTTCATCCACTTACTGGAGTCCTTTAAGGGGGAACCATTGTGGAAAAAGCTCAGAACCAACACAGACAGAGACCTTTGGAGATGCAGAAAGAAAATGCCCCTGGGGAAGCTGTTGAAACTAGAAGCCCAAGGACGAGCAGATGCCAACCATGTGCTTTCCCAGATCAGCCTTTCTTAAGTAAAAGTATCTTCTCTGGATACCTTAGTTTGGACATTTTTATAAACTAGAACTGTAAATTTGTAACTTAATAAATTCCTTTCATAGAAGGCAACCCATTTCTGGTATATTGCATTTCTGGCAGCATCAACAAACTAAAACACTAGGTTCCATATCAAATAAATCTGAATTAGGTTAAATAATCAATTTAAATAAATTGATAATACAGGTTAAATTACATAGTGTGCTACAGAAGATTTAAATTTTGGACAAAATAAACATGTCTTCTTTTGGTTTCACATAAGTTAAAGTTTTAAAACACAGAAAATAAGATCTTTTACACTGTATTCTGATTTGCCTTAGTCTTAACCAGATCAGTTTCATTCATATCTCTAAGTGGAGTCTAATCATTTTTTAGTTTCTTTGAACTGCTGCTGTATGGAGTGATGCTGAGTTTCAGAGCTGGAGGACTAACTCTGAGTCTCAGGTGTTACACAGATACTTAAAGTTCTGGGAAACTACCAGGTTATAGAAAGAACAAACCATCTCAAAATTTAGAAGCCACAGTTAAAGCTCAAGAATAAATGTGGCTTCTGAAAGAGCTTACAATCTAAACCCTAATTTTCTTATAAGCATTTTTTAATGAAGCTACTTTCAGAAATAAAAACATATGTCAATTGCCTTATATTGACAAACCATAGTGGAGGTTTTGTCCTGTTTCACCTTTACGCATTTACACATTTAATTAACACATATGCTAATTAATAGATGAAATATAAGTTATATATTTTCCCTGCCTCTCCTTTAAAGTATCTCCTTGTTGTAGGTGAAGATCTGGCCTATAGCTGACCACATATACTTTTAGAGAAGCGTTAGAGCAAAGCAGTGCAACTGACAAGTAAATCTGGTGCTTCTATTACCTGTAGCTTTTTCCTAAGAATAACTAAAACCATGACTAACAACTTCTTACTGTTGTCCAACATCATACAGATACAGTGAAGACATTGTCAAATATTCATGAATTTTTATACAATCTCTAAATATATGAATAAAATTTTACTCCGCCAAATTTAGTTAAACATAAATTTTTGATCCTTTTGATAGAAAATCCCTTTTAATTATTGTAACACTTCTCAAGCTCCTTCTATGTAATGTTAAACTATTTTAGCACCTCATTTTTAAAAGATGAAAGAACAAATCCTTTGTGAACCTTTTCCTTTAAAAGTGAGAATTGTTTTCTGAAATAAAGGATGATAAGGCCATCAAACATTAACAAAGATATTATTCTGATATAAAATCTTTGTCTTCTAGGCAGAGTACTCAGGTGGTTAAGAAAAAGTTTTTATAACTTTTCATTAAGAGCAGACAAACAATTTATATTACTTTAACAGAGAGGAAAGTAAACTTTAGCTTTATATGAATACACATTTTGGCAGAAAACCTTTTTTTGAAAAAAATATTTTAGAGTGTGATAGGGCAGATGTCATCTTGGCCAGGTGATAGTGCCCAGGTGCTCTGCTGCTGTGGATTTAAATCATCAGCAGGTGAATTTCATCTATGGCTGATTACATCTGTGGTAGGCTGAGGGGAGTGCCTTCCATAATGAATGACATTTAATTTAATCAGATGGAGGCTTAAAAAGAGCAGTCAGAAGAGAGAGAGAGTGCCCAGAGCCAAGAAAGATCCAGATGTTTGGATACATGGAGAGGAAATGCCCCAGGGAAAGCCATTTGAAATGAGAAGTCACGAGAGAAGGCCAGCAGATGTTGCAGTGTGCATTCCCATGTGACAAAAGAACCAAGGTGAAAACTAGCTGCCTTTCCTCCAAAGAACTGTAAATTTGTAACAAAATAAATCCCCTTTATAAAAGCCAATCCATTTCTGATGTATTGCATTTTGGCAGCCTTAGCAAACTGAAACAATAGACATCAATTTCTTGTCAGCATTGACTATGACAGAAAACCTTCTACAACTTTCTATATCCATTCAGGGCTTGTAGTCAGATACAATCAAAATTCACTTTAATCAGAAAATATGATCATCTTAGTATGGGAAATAATAAAAATATCTATCCTACTTGTAGTTTTTATTTATCCAGACTACATATAATCAGAAATAAAAAATTTGATAACAAATTCATAAAGCTTCTTGAACCCACGTACTTCCTTTCTATAACAGTATTCATGAAGGGGAGAAAAGACAGAGCTACTGTAAAATAATGGAAGAAGGAAGAAATTTATGTGTGGGTTTGGAACACAGCCAGGTATTTGTATATTTTATATGCACACACACAAATGATCATTTTACAATATGCCTACAATTCCCCAGTCAAACCTAGCATTACCTTCAAAGGTCACAAAAGCTCAAGTTCAAAATACAATCAGCTTTTTAATAATCAAGAGATTTATATCCAGGAAAAAAGCCTCATATTTTTCTCAGCATTATTCTCAAGTGCTAAATAATGGGAGGAATGTGTTAGTTCACAAAATTAGGTTATGGCTTTCAAAAAAAATAGAAAAACCCAACACAGAGGTCTATTTATTCAAGTGCTATTTTGTTTTTCTTTTTTTTCTGCAGAGACCTGGTGTGGCAGGCGAGAACTCTGCCTGCTGAGCCACCGTTGTATGCTGCTTTCTTGTTTCAAGGTCTTGCAAGTGTCATTTCTTCTATGAACTCTTCCTAGGTTATTAGCTATCTGCCTTTTAAATTCTTCCAGCATTTTTATTCCTTTATTACTACTGTCTTGTACTATGAAGCTAAGAATTATGTTGTCCCTATTCATGGCAGAACTTACTAACAAAAATATACTGATTGACATGAACAAAGTCAATAACTCAAATTCTTCCACATACTGAGGTAACAATGACAAAGTAATTAAAAGCCAGATTCTTTGAAATACAGGTTATCAAAGTTATAAAAATTCTCATTTTATTTCTTACTAAACTTAACTGATTTCTTAAATAGGATATATTTGAAGCATGAGCATATTCTGATTTTATTATATTATACAAATGTCATTATTATCAGATACATTGCTCAATTTATGCAACCTCTCTAGTTAAGCTATTTTTTAGAGGAATTTTGAGAATGTACTTATTATACTAGCTTATTTTATCAGCAAGCTTGTATAAATTTAAGGAGAACATACCTAAGCAGAATAAAAGTGCATTTGTTCAAGTCAAAAACTCATCATAAAACCAGGAATCAAGCTACACTTTATAACTGCAACTTTTGCAGCTGTTTTTGATTTTTAATTCCTTCAATTAGAGATTTAAAAATCTTTGTTTTTTTAATATCCTAAAATTATAAGCAATCTTAAAAGCACACTGAGAGCGTGACATGGTGGCTCAGCAGGAAAAGTTCCCGCCTGCCATGCAGGAGACCTGGGTTTGCTTCCCGGTGCTTGACCATGCGAAAAAACAAAAAACAAAAAAACACATTGACAATCGAGCTCTGGAAAATGTATTGCAATTGCTTAATTTGTCCCAAGCCTAAATCCAAGAAAACTTTTCCATAGTGCTCAAAGACCTTTCATTTTACTTCCTGAAATTTGGCAATTAGATTTTATTGAATTACTCCTATAACAAGTCTATTTATATTGTAATAATCATTTGTTTACTATCGCTACTATTACAAACTATTACTATGGTTACCATTGCAAATAAAATTTTAACAAACATGGCCTGTTTTGCAGTATTTTCTGTGCTTACAATTTCTAATCTCTGGGCCCAGAAGAAAAGTTTTAAATGAGTGTGGTGGGATTTACCTATGCCCTTATTATAATTATTTCCAACTATTAGATCTGTTTCACTTAAAGCTCTGACATGGCAATTGAAGAAAGTCTTTCCCTTTTCCCTAAGGCAGCCCTCTTGTAGCCCTCCTCTGCCTTAGGGGAATTTCTGAGACAGTTTCTTTCTAACATTTGGTTTGTTTACAGTAATTACAAAACAAAGATTTTGAACCCTGCTTCCCAGAGGGCTTTTTCGTCTTAAATAAACTCCAGGAGTACTAATACATGTGCTTATTTACTTTTAAGCAATTAAAATAGAGCTTCTTAAGGGTTTTTTTTGTTAATTTGCTATTGCCATCTGGACATATGAGAATATACATTGAATAATCAGACATACAAAAAATAGAAAGTCACAAGAAACAGAAACACAGAAATATTTTTTACTTTTTTTTTTAAATTTGCATATGGGCAGGAGGCACCAGGGATCGAACTCCAGACCTCCAGCACAGCAGGTCGGAGCTCTGCCTGCTGAGCCACGGCAGCCGCCCAGAAATATTTTTGAGAGGGACAATAAAGGATTGACTACATATTACCGTATCCTATTTCTGTCCTTCTGCAGAACAATTATAGAGCCATTCTCAGGCTATTTCTCCACTGATTCATAGTGAGGCCCAATTATGTTACAGAAATAAACCTTTTTCTCATAGACTCAAATAAAATCATTCAAATTTTTCAATATTGCCCGATGGTTCCTATTTGAAAGAATTTCAATAATCAGTAACCAATTAGGAACACTTGACTAGTACAAATGTTTTAAGACACCAACTAACAAATTTAAAGATGCTTAACACTTACTATATAATTAAATAAATCACCTATTATTAACTATAACAAACACACCAATTAACAATTAAACAGGAATTAAACTCTTAACACATCAATTAACAATTAAGCAAGCATTAAACACCATGCTTAAGTAACACACCAGTTAAGAATTAAACAGGAATACTTAATTTCATCAAATATCAATTAATTGTTGAATGGTTTATTGTCCAGGTGTCTACTCAACAGACAAATTCAGGGCAGTGTTTTTTTTATTTTTTAATTTATTTTTTATTATTTTTTACATGGGCAGGCACCAGGAATCGAACCCGGGTCCTCTGGCATGGCTGCAAGCATTCTTGCCTACTGAGCCTCCATGGCCCACCCTCAGGGCAATGTTTTAAACCTTGTACAGAGAAACTCAGGTCAGGGTCCCAAATCTCATACAGAATGGTACCTAGAGACCAGAAAGGTGTAGAGGTCAGAGCAAGGAGCAAAGGGGGATTGTGCTGGAAGTGGGCCTTGCTGTACTAACTTCCTGATCCAATTTTACCCTGATGATCCACTCACCCAGTCAGATGTCTGGACTTTGAAATGAAAACAGTTTCTCTCTTTGAAGCTTTTTAGGGTGCCAAAAGGGTCTGTAGTACAGGCAGAACAGAGAAAAATCCAACTGTAAAGCTTCTTGAACCAAAGAATGTCTGATGGCTACAAAAGGCTTGGTTACCACGGTTACCTGCTCTGCTGGGGCTCCAGAACTTTGGGTTGGACTCCAGAATCTTTTTCCCATCAGGTTTGCCAAATTTTTACCAGAAAATCACAGTAGATTCTTATGCCTGATATGCTCAAATGACCAATTCCTGAGACACTAGGTTTTCAAAGAGAGAGGGAGTTTATCGCTAGGTCTGAAGCAGGAGACCAGATGGCCTATAGGCCCAAAAATCTGTCTCCCTGAATGGTAGTAATTCTGATAGTTTTATAGTATTAAAAGATGGGCAGGTTTTAGGATAATGAACACAATGGCCCCAGATGATGTAAGTAGAGGTGATTTTATTATTGAGCATGTGCAGATTGATTACATGCTTAGTCACAGAATATATGTAAGAAAATGGTAGCCTTAATATGATGATGGGCATGATTTTAATATTATAATGAAGTATAGGTGATATTTAGGTTAAATTTTAAGCTACTCTGCATGTCGGGTGGGCCCATTTTAGTTATATCCATCTTTGGTTATCCAGATAACTTTGGTTATCCTGATCCAGATCAGGGTGGGTTAGTTCTGGGCTGACCCAAGATCCTTCTCTACTAAGCATTAGAGGCTGTCTTCAGTGATCACAGGATTCTAAAGTAAAAAAAAAAAAAAAAAAACAACTGGATAAATGGGTACAAATGAAGGTTAGTCACAAGGTTTTATAACTACAAGGGCACAAGATAAAGGCTATCCAATCATTGTCAGCGATCAAGGCAGCTGGATTATAGTTTAGAGAGTTCAGGTATTTCCCTCTGTCTACTCTAATACCCCCAGAAAGTAAAAATGAATATCTTTATAATGATTCAATGCTTATATCATCCTTTAAATCTTAACTTCTTGTTTATACTAGTAGAGATTTGGTAATGCCGGGAGACATTTTTGGCTGCCACAACTGGGTGGAAGATGCCACTGGCATCTAGAGGATAAAGGCCAGGGATGCTGCTAAACACCCTACAATGAACAGAATAGCCCCTGCAATAATCTTCTGACTCAAAATGTGAATAGTGCCAAGACTGTTAAACTCTGTGTTAGACTTTGGTATGATTGCAGGTTTCAGGTTTCTTTAGGTTAGAAAACAAAATAATTTTGAAGCTCCTTCAGAACTTCACGTTTGCATTTCTGCATTTATGATATCCAAGCAGCAAGCAGTAGATGCCCTCTGACTTCTCTAACTCATCTAAGCTTCAAAGCAGCTCCTCTCTTGCATGTTCTCTGTTGCTCTCCCTAAATATATGATAGCAGATACATCAATTATTTAGTTCTGGAGACTCTGGGAGCCTGTTACTTCACTATTTCATTGCTTACACAGTCATCTTTTTATAAAAGTGTTCATTATTCTTAGAATATGCTCTAAAATACTATTGTGAACTGATTAAGTAAATTCTGACTCAAATTACTCAATTAAATTGAGTAAACCAAGCCATTTTTATTGTGAAATTATCTGATTTTTAACTTGTCATGAAATAAAGGAAATCTTCTGTTCCAATATGTTAAATATTTCTCTGTTATTGAGGAAAAAAAACTCTGTTAAGGAGAAGCATCCTTCATTTCTCAGAGTAAGCATTATTAGTGCATTTACTAGCTTAATTTGACATTAAATAGAGAAGGCATCTTTACAGCTAGAATTAGCTCCGGTTAATTCCATAACATTTACGCTTTCTTAGATACACATTTAATTAATAATAAAATATCATGTGATATGTCACTTACAGTATTAAGTACATAATACATTTTGGGTTTCACTTATTGGACAAAAATCTGGGATTGTTTCACATAGACCCAGATGAAGTCTGTGCTCAATCATTTATTTGTGTGATATTTTACTACCATGAGTACAATTTCTTAGTCTAATAATGCCTTTTTAATGGATTATTATAAATAAAAATAAGATTACCTGTGTAAAATGTCTCACATGGTCCCTGACACTCAGAATGTACACAATTCAAAATAGTAGATATTATTATTAATATGTATGAGTGTAAAAAATTTA
>PVIY010064441.1:0-10150 GCA_004026745.1 Myrmecophaga tridactyla
CCTTGATGTTAATTCTCAGCTCATTCTAGGGTTTTTTTCCGTCCCTTGATGCTGAATCTCAGCTCATTCCAGGATCTCTGTCCCATGTTGCCAGGAAGGTACACATCCCTGGGAGTCATGTCCCACGCAGAGAGGGGAAGGGTGGTGAGACTGCTCATCATGTTGGCTGGAGAGAGAGGCCACATCTGAGTAACAAAAGGGGCCCTCCTGGGGGTGACTCTTAGGCCTAAATTTTAAGTAGACTTGACTTATCCTTTGTGCCCCCCACCAATTTTAAACCACAGAAACCCTGCAGCCCAGCAAGCCTGGTCCCGAGAATCAACCCCTGGCCACCGAGGCAAACCTGGTAGCAAACGGAGAAGGCCAAGGAGCCATGGGACCCACAGTCCATGGAAAAGTCCCGAAAGCAAAGCAAGCACCAGGAGCTAGTGAGCAAGAAAAGCAAATGCACGGGAGCATGTGTCCTGGGGTGTCACTTATTAACTAACAGCAACAAAGTCCCCTATAGGTTTTCCATGAGTCTCAGGGCCTGGGAGGATGTGGGGTGGGCAGGTACCCTGCTGTCCAAAGAGGGTCCCGGCTGGAGGAGGAGAGGAAGGAAAGAAGGAAAGGGCCCTTGGTGGGGCAGCGTGTGTGCCAGGCGTCTTTACTTCTCTGCATTGCTCGTTCGTTTTCTCCCTGCCCCCACCCCCACCCCGTGAGAATAAAAACAATTACACCTCTTTGCACAGGGCAGGGGGTGGGGGATACACGTTCCTCCATCTGTAAAACGTAGTGGGTGGCAAAGATGGTTTCTAAGATCCAGCCCAGCCTCGGAACCTTGAAACCATCAGGTGGAAACATGAGGGAGAAGGGAGAAGCTTCTTGGGTGGGCATGGGGCACGATGGAGAGAGAACCCAGATGTCAAGAACAACAGAACGAACAGCGCATTTTCTTCTCCGTCTTTCCCAGCAAGGGTCCAGCTTGGCCTCGGGCTCTTCATTCAGAGGCACAGCGTGCAGAGAGAAGCAGGAAGAAAGAAGAAAGCACTCAGAGCAGAGGCGGGGAGGGTGGCAGAGCCACCACCTTCCTTCCTCTCGCCTCCCCAGCAGCACTGTCACCCGCTGAGGTCTTAGCCCCGGAAATGGGGTTGACCAGGGTGGAGCAGGATGCAGAAAACTGCCTGGTTGTCACTGGCTTTGGGTTGGGGGCTGGCTCAGTGCAGAGATGCCAGATTTACTCAGCAAATAAAAATACTGGACGCTATATATCAGAAACCTCACACTCGGCGAAAGATGCCGGATGCAAAAAGCCACACAGTGCCTGATCCCATTTCTAGGAAATGTCCAGAATAGGCAAATCCACAGAGGTAGAAAGTGGGTTAGTGGTTGCTTGGGGCTGGGGAGGTGTGTGGGCTGGGGAGTGACTGTTGCTGGGTACAGGGGTGTCTTTGGGGGTTGATGAGAATGTTCTGGAATGAGATAGTGCTGATGGTTGAAAAGAAATGAAGTTGCCCTAAACTGTTCACTTTTACAAATGGTTAATTTTGTTATGAATTTCACCTCAAAAAGTGTTAGAGGCTTTAATGCAAATAAAACAAAAACAGGACACTGTTAAAATGTGAATTTCAGATCAACAAATATTTACTACAAGGACATCTCCTGCGATAGCTGGGACATGGTTGGACTACAAGCCTTCTGGTCAGTCTGCATTTTGTCTGGCAAGCCTGGGATGGGGTTATTTGTGAATAGTGATGGGGGGGGGGAAGTAGGGACAGGGCACCCTCTCCGCTCTGGCTCACGTGGCCCTTTAACCTGGGGATGCTTACTCGGTTTGGCCTGAATTGTTGTCAGATGGTATATTGGTTTGTTAAAGCTGCGGGAATATACCAGAAGTGGAACAGCTTTTAAAAAGCGGATTTATTGCTAGTGATCAATGAAAGGGAGGGGTAAGGGGTATGGTATGTATGAAATTTTTTCTGTTGTCTTTTTATTTCTTTTTCTGAATTGATGCAAATATTCTAAGAAATGATCATGATGATGAATATGTGATGATATTGTGAATTACTGATTATATATGTAGAACAGAATGATCAAAAGTTAAGAATGTTTGCATTTGTTTGATGTCTATATTTTAAAAAAAAAATTTTTAATTAATAATAAAAAAAAAAACCAGACACCCCAAAAGAAAGGGATAGAAAGATCAAAGGTGATGGTGGAGTTATGGGGTTAACAAATTAATATGACTGCTGAATCATTAAATTAATATTTCTTTTAGTCACCAGTATCTTACAGCAGCTAGAAGTAAAAACCTAAAATTGTGAAATTGTAACCCATGTCAAACTTTGAAATATAGTCTACAACCAATTGTGGTGCTGTGTTTTGAAATGTATTGCTTTTTTGTATATATGTTATTTTTCACAAAAAAAGAAAGAAAAAAGTCGATTGCAGTAATAAAAAAATATTTATTCCTTCTAGTCTCCTATATTCTGGAGCAGCTAGAAGGAAAAATCTGAGAGGATCGTATGATAGCCCATGACAAACTCTGGGATCTGTCCTGTAACTACTTGTTGAAGAGTGCTTTGAAAACTATTGCTTTTTAATTTCTTTGCTTTGTATATATGTTATACTATACAATAAAAAAAGTTAAAAAAAAAAAAGCAGATTTATTAAGTTGCAAGTTTACAGTTCTAAGGCCGTGAAAATGTCCAAACTAAGGCATGCAGGGAAAGATACCATGTCTCAAGAAAGGCTGATGGGTTGGGAACACCTCTGTCAGCTGGGAAGGCATGTGGCTGGCAACTGCTGGGATTTTTGGTTTCAGGTTTCAAACAGCTTTCCCGGGGGCATTTTCTTTCTCCACCTCCAAATATCTGGGTTGTGTTGGCTCTGTCGGCTCTGAAGCTTTTTCCAAAAATGGTTCCCTCTTAAAGGGCTCCAGTAAGCAACCCCACCTTGAATGGGTGGAGACACATGTCCATGGAAACCATCTAATCAAAAGGTCCCACCCACCATTGGGTGGGTCACATCTCCATGGAAACAACTTAATCAAAAAGATCCTACTCAACAATATTGAATGAAGATTAAAGAACATGGCTTTTCTGGGGTCCACAAGTTTCAAACTGGCACAGATAGCAAATGAGCAAATCTTAAACAAGAAGGTCCTAACTGGTGTATGAGGCTAACATGAAAGACCCCTTGAGTTGGGAAGTGGAGCTCTCCTGAGCTAAGTGAGCTCATGGAAAATCTGGTGGAAGAGACCAGCTTTCTACAGAAGGCAACTTTGAAAACCAGCTGCCTTCCCGGGTCAAGCTGGTAAAACAGGTATCTAAATGACATATTTACCAACGGGACAAAAGGACAGCTAAAGGGGATGGTCTCCAGGGGTCTGGGGGGGGAGCCCAAAAGCAAAGCCTCCAGCATGGCCCAAGGGTCAGACTCCCTGCCACCAACTAGAAGGCCTGACGTCCTGGGGGCTGTCACAGTACCAGCTCCAGGGCCCTGTCCCCAAGGTACCAGGAGGTCACCAGTTTCCAAGGGCCTGGGCTGGTGGGGCCATGGGATCCCCTCATACCACATTCTGGGTCTCTCCCAGGGGGGACAGACACAGGTCCCTTCAAGAACCCTTGCCACTAAGGCCATCTAAGCCATGCCCTGGCTATGAGACTTTACCCACCAGGCAACTTTCTGTTTAGAAAATTCTACCCTCGTGACACTTGAGTGGTGGCGGCTTCTCCCAGACACATCCTGCCTGGCTCCGCAGCTTCCATGTGACTTTCCTGCAGCCAACGCAAAGGTCAAACCAGCTCGGCAGTCAGCTCCTGTGGGAGTGAGAAGCTTGGCACCTCCCTTCCCCATTGGTCTGTTGGGTATGTGTTTTGAGTGTGACTCTGTCTCCCTGAGTCCAATCACCTCTAGGGACACTCACTGACACCCTACTGCCTGGCCCGGAGGCCTGGGGACCAGCTTGCTGGGCAAAGGCTACCCCACCATGCCGTCACACGTCTGTACATGCCATCTCGGGGACATTGTACGCGCCACCCTCTCAGAAGACTGCATTTCTTGGGATCATTGTCCCACAGCGTTTTACTCTGAAAAAGTGTTAAACTACAGGAAAGTTACAAAGTTACAAGAAGGGTCATTTGCAGAGATTGGAACATTTTCACCCCGAAATACCAAAGCCCATAAATCCACTGGAAAGGAAAGTCCTACGATGCCAGCAATTCCACCGCGCTGCCCCAGCCCTGCCTTCGAGATGGTCCACTTTAATTTGGGGACAGTCATCGTTTTCCAGGCACCTTCTCTTGACCCAATTTTAAGGCTTCTTCTCCCCGGGACAGAGTCTCCGGCAACTGCTTAAATTTGTCAGGAACAAAAAGGCAAAATGGAACTGCAGGACGTCACAGACTTTGGACCAGAAGTGGCCCGTGAACCGCTGGAAGAGACGCCACCGAGCGAGTTGGTGGTCCCACAGCTTGAGAGCCACAAAGCCCAGGCAGGAGAGTACCCCCAGGCCTAAATACGCCCGGGAGGAGGGGCCGCCATACTGTGCCTGGGTGCGCAGGGCCTGCCCCACGGTGGCCAGGATGTGGGCACCCAGTGTGATCTCGAAGCCCCAGGGGTGCAGCAGGGCCAGGCAGTAACTGGCCAGGGAGAGGCACTCGATGCCGAGAAAGAGCCCGGGCTTCCAGCCCTGCTCCAGGTAGAGGCACCAAGCCACGGGCCATGCAAAAATGGGCAGGGTGAGCCACTGGTCAAGGACAGCGGCCCATGGCGCCTGTGTCCCCATCCGTAGCCACTGCACAGGGCCATAGATCACGGCCATGGCGGCAAAGGTGTCCTGGAGATAACGTGCCCTCGGCCCCTCGGCCGAGCCCTCCCTGGCGCTCTCCCCTCTCTGCAGCCAGTAGCACCCCAGGAGCACGTAGGCCAGGTTGATCAGCGAGTTGAAGGGCATGGCCAGGAAGGCCGGGAGGCCAGGCACAGGGGCTTCGGCGTAGTGCTCGTAGCCCACCTGGACAGAGACGCCAGCGAAGATGCCTGTGGAGATGGCGGCGACACAGAGGCAGCAGCCCCCGGCCACGTGCAGCAGGGCCCGCCCGGTTTCGGGCTTCATCTAGAACCTTCCGGACAAGCGCAGGGCACGTGGATGGCACACAGATTGCTGACCAGAGCAGCCTCCTCAGCGGTGCTTTCGGATCCAGAAAGATACCCCTTGGCCTCGCAGCTGGCAGGAAGGGGTCCCCGGGATTTCCGACACAGATGCTGCCACCTGTCCCCAGAGTCGTGCTGATTGGCCGGCCACTGGGGGAACAGACTTTCTGCCTTGTTTTCCTCTGTGGTTACAAAAAGAGTGTGGTTAGGAAAAAAACAAAAGACCATCCTCAAAAGATCCTCCATTTTTTGTGTGTGATTCTTAGCCTCAGGATCCACAAATGGTTTTCATCAGAAAAAGAAAGCCTAAATAAAAGCGAACGGTGCCTTCAGCTTCTCAGGCATGGATCCGCAACTCCTCAGAGGCACCGAGTTTTCAGGCTGCTTTCTCAGGCCACCCCTGCTTCTCTCCTTTCTTTTATGTTGTACCCTAGAAATTGTGGGCATTGTCCTAGTTCCCTTAAAGTCACTGCATTTAGAGATTCCAACCTCTTGCAGGTTGAAACGATCGGCGTGGAAAATTCCAGGCTAGCCCCAGAGCCCCTTCAACCAATGAGCCAACTGAACCCAAGACCATTAGTAAGATCTGTAATCAAACACAAGGCCTCGAGCAGCCATGGAGGAGGAGAACAAGCCTGCCATCCTGGGCTTGCCCTCCCCTACTGCTTCCCGGGACCCAAATCACCCTCTCCGCCTTATCTGCAACACAACCTTCTAATTCCTTGCAGTCGCAGAAATCGGGCAAACAATTTAATAGCAACATGCAGAGAGATGCAAATGTCCTAAAAACGATCCTGGTGATGAACACACAACTATGTGATGATATTGTGAGCCACTGACTGTGTACTATGGACGGACTGTCTGTGTGTGAAGATTTCTCAATAAAAATATTGAAAAAAATTATAAAATAAAAGCAACGTGCAATTACCATTGGTTATCAAGCGCTTCAGGGTCTTGCTGAGGTGTGTGCATTGGCCCACTGGGCCAGAAACGGATTAGCAGCAAAGTGAAGAAGAGGTTTGATGTTCTGAAAAGGCCTCAGTCAAAGAGGCAGGAGCTGGGGACAGAAGGCAAAGAGGGCCCGGGGCTCAAGGCGTCGTTCTACGCCTGGCCTTCCGTGTCCCAACCCTGGGGTCGCCCACTTACCAACAGGGTGGCCTCAATCCTCAGCCATTCGGGACCTAGGTTTGCTCAGCTGTAAAGTGGGGATACGTCCAGGGTTGCTGGGTGGATGGAATGAGCTCTCAGATTAGGAAGAGACCTCAGCTGCCGTCGCAGCATGTGGGGGGCACCAAAGCAACGCATGGTGCCTGCACCTGTATCCTTGCAGAGGTGGCTGCAGTGTGGGTGTGGGGGGGGCTCATGCTGAGCTTTCTATCTCCTACCCTGCATCGGGGACTGTGGTCAACTGGATGCCCGGCTGCCCTCTCCTGTGCAGCATTTCCGAGCAAACCGAAGGCCTCGCTGGACTTTGCATCTCCCGGCTGTACACAAACTTCCCAGCTTGCATCCTCCCATGCCCTCCTCGAGAGCGGGCCTGTGTGCGCCACCCCTTCCTCTGGGTTCCACCTTCCTGTCCCCGAAGGCCCCGGGCTACTGCTGAGCCGCTGCCTTCAGCTCCTGGCTGCCATTTGCTCACCGGCTGGGGTCAGGCCCCCTTGGGCAGGCATGTTAAGGGCCCTACCCTTAACCCACCTGGGGTTTGGGTGGTGGGGGTAGAGTGCCACCCCTGCTGTCGCCGACCCTCCTGTTAGCCAGGAAGCGGGGTGGACAGTTGGAGACGGCTACTGTCAACCTGATAGGAGGACAATCCTGGGAGGGTGTGGAAAGCCACTCTTCATTTCCTGCTGTCTGGGCAGAGTCCACATAAACCTGGGACGGGGTGGGGGGGGGGGTGTGGGGCTGAAAGTGACATATCACCTAAGTATCTGCCTAAGGTATCCCAGGAAAACCAGGCTCAGTTTTTTCCGGGCAGATCTCATCAGTCCCCTATGGAGGGCCACCCGCCATTGACCCACGCCCCCCAGCTCGGGAACAGCAGGAGGCTGGCAAGGCCCTTGAAAACCATATAGCTCAGCTTCCCCACTTCACAGGGAGGAAATTTGGTTCCAGAGGTGATGTGACTTGTCCAAGATCACTTAGGCAGTTGGTGGCCAGAAGTAGGAAGCTCCAGCCTCCCGGCTGCTAGTGAAATTGCTCACCTGCCCCCCGCCCCAAAAAAGAAAGAAGTGGGGGCTGGGCTCCTTTCCTTGAGCCAGGGACCCCGTTGGCCCTTTCCTGGAACTTACAGAGCCTTTCTCAAAAGAACGTTTAAAATGCCCAAGACCAATAGACTGACAAGCTAAACGCGTTCAGGTGAAGACGGTTTTGGAAGTGTCTCTGTAAGTGTGAGAGCTGGTAACATACGGGCTTCTTTATTGACCATATTACATGTCAAGATCCACCGGCCTAATGGCCCTGTGCTTGCTGCCCACGCTAATAATTGCGGGGAAGGCGAAATTTCAGCTATTTGTGAACATAAAGAAGAAATAAAGTGTGTGTGTGCGCGCGCGTGGAGAATAATTTTTCGATCCAAGCTCCCAGACGCCACACCACGGGGAGCATCGGGGCGGCCCCCTGGGGGGAGTATCCGTCACATGGGGACCGTCACAGCACCTACCTCCTCCAGGGTTGCCGTGGGAACTTACAGCATTGGCGCGAAAAAAAAAAAAAAAAAGCCAGCGCTCACCATCCGGGCATTTTGCCTCCCCTTTGCTCGGCAACATTCAAATCTTGAAAAAGGGCGGATCCAAAACGCAGCCGTACGCATGCGCGCGGCTCTGGGAAGAAGGCGGGGCGGGGTGACGCGAGGTGACGTGGGAGGCGCGGAGCGTTCCCGCGACCGCCCGTCTGTCTGGTGCGCTGGGCTGCGGTCCCCGCGCCGCCGGCCTGCTCGCCCGCCGTGCGGCCCATGGGGCTGGGGGAAGGGGGCGGGGGAGGGGGCGGCCTGGCGCTCGGAGCCACTCCCGGGAGCGCGCCCCGCCTTTGTTTGGACGCGGGCGGCGGAAACGCGCTCCGTGGGAGGAGCCGGCGGGCCTGGGAGCTGGCGGGAGGCCCCGCCCCGGGTCGCCGCCCCTCGGCCCGCCCTCCCTCTCCCCGCCTCTCCCGGTGGCCAGTCGCGGGCTCGGCTGCCCTGCGGCCGCTGTCCGTGCGGGGCGGGAGAGCGCCTGCTGACCCCCTCGGCCGCCCCCAGCCTCCCACGCCCCCGTCTCCCCTGCCAACCAAAGCCGACTCCTCGGGTGTCCGCCCCTCCCACGACCCGGGGACAGTTTCCCAAGCGGTCGGGAGGTGGCGGCGGGGGCGGGGCCGAGACCATCTAAGGCAAAGTGGGGGGGGCGGTGGTTAGCGTTTCATCCGGGCATTCGCTAGATGCCGCCGCCGCCGCCGCCATCTTTGTTTTGTGCTGAAAATCTCTATTGACGCCCGCGGACGGCCGGGCGAGGGGAAGTGGCAAGATGGCGGCTCCCAGGGCGGAGGCGTGGAGCCGCGCTCGCGGGGTCCGCGGGGCGGGGCCCGGCGGCGCCTGACCCGAGCGCGCCCGAGCGTGCCCGAGCGCGCGGTGGTCCCAACCCCCTGCCGCGAGTCGGTGCGGAGGGGGCTCCCCTAAGAGGCTTCGGCCCAGAGACGAAGCTGTGAGAGGGCGGGGGTGGGGACAGTGACGTTATCAGGCTCCACCCCCTCGCCCGACCGCCGCCATGTTTAGTTGTTACTTCTTCACACAAGATGGCGGCTCCCAGGGAGGAGGCATGAGCGCCCTGCCGTTACCGCTCCGCCTGCCGTACAGTTGCCACTTCGGGGCCTAACTCTGGCTCTTGGGAGCGGCTTCTGTGGGAAGGAGTCATAAGGAGAGAAGCGAGGATCGGACGCTGCCTTGCGTTGGGTTTGCAGTGGAAGAACAGACTCAGGAGGAAGAGAATAGGGGAGAAGGGGGAGCTATTCTCAAGATGGCGGCTCCCAGGGCGGCAGTCACAGCCTAAGCAGCCGAGCCGGTCACAAGAGAAAGGTGCGAGACTTCCCGAGCCGTACGGCGCGAGCCCTCGAGCGGCTCCCAAGAGTTGGAGCTCGTTTCCACGGCCTCCGACGTGCCTCCGTCCCTTAGGACGTTGAGGCTGTTACAGGAAAGACGGCTGCACTTAGCATTGGGCGGGGAAGCGGGACGGTCTCAAGATGGCGGCTCCCACAATTGTGGTCTGAGCGCCGGCGGGGCTGGGACAACCGCGGCGCTTGTGGCTCCTTTCCACCCGCCCCGGAAGCCGGCCAGTGAAGAGGACTTGGGGGTGTGGGAACCGGGCCGGGGTTCCGCCATTTCCGGCGGGGGAGGGCTACGACTGAGGAAGGGAGGAGAGAGAGGCGGCTCAAGATGGCGGCTCCCAGGGCCTCCCGCCCGAGCCTTTAAGCGGGAGCGCCAGAACAAGTAGTCCGGGCGGCGAGTTGCGGCGGCCTCTAGTTTCCGAGGCCTAGTTGTTCCACAGTTTCGGGAGGCTCTTGAGGGGACGGGTGAGCGAGAAGAAGGGGAAGAGCTGAAGAGAAGGAGGGTAGTTAAGATGGCGGCCTCCATAGAGTCGCCTACCGCTGTGTGAGGAACCGCTTTTCCGTGAGAGCCGCCTGAGGCGAAAGGGGGTGTGTGTGTGAGAGGAATTGGGGGGCTCCCTTCCCGCTTGGTGACTTTTTTTCACCGCGCCCTTTCCCAGAGCCATGGCTTCGGCCGTGTCGCCCGCCAACTCGCCAGCGGTGCTCCTGCAGCCCCGCTGGAAGCGAGTAGTGGGCTGGTCGGGTCCGGTACCCCGACCCCGCCACGGCCACCGCGCCGTGGCCATCAAGGAGCTCATCGTGGTGTTTGGCGGCGGCAACGAAGGGATAGTGGACGAACTGCACGTGTACAACACGGGTGAGTGCAAAGCCCGCTGGGTCCTCGGATCCTTCCCTCCTTCCATCTCCTCCCTCTCCCTCTTCTTCCCTCCCGCCTCCATCTCCTCCC